>JAQQSY010000034.1:0-13860 GCA_028646535.1 Procyon lotor
CCGCCATCTTGCCTTGGTCCGGACCATTGTGTTTTTATTTTTATTCTTTCCGTGTAATTTTAAATTTCTTTGATTTTCTGGTTACCCATTCATTGTTTAGTAGCATGTTGTTTAACTTCCGTGTATTTGTTGTCTTTCCCCATTTTTTCTTATGGTTGATTTCTAGTTTCATAGCATTGTGGTCAGAAAAAGTACATGATCTGATTTTAACCTTTTGTATGTGTTCATGCCTGTTTCATGACCTAATTTGTGATCTATTCTGTAGAACATCCCATGCGCTCATAAAAAGAATGTGGATTCTGCTATTTTGGCATCAAAAGTCCTGAATACATCTGTTAAGTCCACCTGGTACAGTGTGTCATTCAAAGTCATTATTTCCTTTTTTATTTTCTGTTTAGATGATCTTTCCATTGATGTAAGTTGAGTGTTAAAGTGCCCTACTATTATTGTATTATTATCATTAATTCCTTTATATTTATTATTATTTATTTTTTTATATTTTGGTGCTTTCATATGGGGGGCATAATTATTTAAATTGTGATATCTTCTTGTTGGATTGTCCCTCTTATTATGATATAGAGCTTTTCTTCTATATAACAAGCCTCTCTTGTTATAGTCTTTATTTTCAAGTCTAGTTTTTCTGATGTAAGTATTGGTATTCCAGCTTTCTTTTGACATGTCTTTGCTTGAGAAATGTTTCTCCAAATCTTTACTTTCATTCTACAGGTGCATTTAGGTCTATAATGACTCTGTTGTAGGCAACGTACAGATGGCTCTTCCATTTTTATCCATTCTGACACCTTGCATATTTTGATTGTAGCTTTTAATTCATTGACATTCAGAGTAATTAGTGGTAGATATGTATTTTTTTCTCAATATGGAGCACCTGGGTGGCTCAGTTGTTGAGCACCTGCCTTCAGCTCGGCTCATGATCCCAGAGTTCTGGGATCGAGCCCTGTATCAGCTCCCTGCTTGGTGGGAAGCCTGCTTCTCCTTCTCCCACTCTCCATGCTTGTGTTCCCTCTCTTGCTGTCTCTCTCTCTCTCTGTGTCAAATAAATAAATAAACAAATAAATGAAATGCAACAGATTTCTCCACATTGATTTTATATCATACAATTTTACTGAATTCAAGATTAGAACAGAAATAGACATATTTGTGATGTTGTAAGAAAATGGTCCACTTTCATTCTTCTGCATGTGGCTGTCCAATCTTCCCAACACCATTCGTTGGAGAAATTGTCTTTTTTTTCCCATTGGATATTCTTTCCTGCTTCAGTGAAGATTAGTTGACCCTAGAGTTGAAGGTCCATCTGTGTTCCATATTCTGTTCCATTTATCTATGTGTCTGTTTTTGTGCCAGTATCCTACTGTCCTGATGATTACAGCATTGTAATAGAGCTTGAAGTCTGGAATTGTGATGCACTAGCTTTGTTTTCTTTTTCAACATTCCTTTGGCTATTCTGGGTCTTTTCTGGTTTCATACAGATTTTAGGATTATTTGCTCTAGTTCTGTGAGAAATGTTGACGGTATTTTGATAGGGATTGCACTGAACGTGTAGATTACTTTGGGTAACATAGATATTTTAACATTATTTGTTCTTCCAGTCCATGAGCATGGAATGTTTTCCCATTTCTTTGTGTCATTCTCCGTTTCTTTCATAAGTGTTCTAGTTATTTTCACATGTTTTTTTTTTAAAGATTTTATTTATTTGACACAGAGAGAGAGAGATCACAAGTAGGCAGAGAGGCAGGCAGAGAGAGATGGGGAAGCAGGCTCCCTGCTGAGCAGAGAACCCAATGCGAGGCTCGATCCCAGGACCCTGAGATCATGACCTGAGCCGAAGGCAGAGGCTTAACCCACTGAGCCACCCAGGTGCCCCTATTTTCACATGTTTTATCAGATAAAGGGTTGTATAAAATCTATAAAGAACTTATCAAACTCAAAACCTAAAGGACAAATAATCCAGTCAAGAAATGGACAGAAGACATGGATGGACATTTCTCCTAGGATGTCCTACGAATGACCAAGAGACACAGGAAAAAATGCTCCACATCACTTGGCATCTGGGAAATACAAAACAGAATCACAATGACATGCCACTTCACACTAATCAGAATTACTAAAATTAACTTTAGGAAACAACAAATGGTGGCAAGGATATGGAGAATGGGGAACCCTCTTACACATTGGTGAGAATGTGAAATAGTATGGAGGTTCCTCAGAAAGTTAAAAAGAGAGCTACTGTACAACCCAGCAGTTGCACTACTAGGTGTTTATCCAAAGGATACAAACATAATTTTATTCAAAGGATACAAACATAATGATTCAAAGGGGCACATGCAACCCAAAGTTTATAACAAGAATGTCCACAGTGGTCAAACACAGAAAGAGCCCAGATGTCCTTTGACAGATATATATGGATATATATGCTATATATAGTATATACATATACATATACATAAACACACAATGAAATATCACTCAACCATCAAAATGAATCAAATCTTACCATTTGCAATGATGTGGATGGAGCTAGAACATATTATGCTAAGCAAAATAAGTCAGTCAAAGAAAGATAAATATCATATGATTTCACTCATATGTGGAATTTAGGAAACAAAATAGATGAACATAGGGAAAGGGAGGGAAAAATAAAATAAGACAAAATCAGAGAGGGAGGCAAACCATAAGAGGTGCTAAACTCTTGCTGGAAGGAAGGTGGGTGGGGGGCTGGGGTAACTGGGTGATGGACATTAAAGGGGGTTTGATATAATGAACACTGGGTCTTATATGCAACTGATGAATCATTAAACTCTACCTCCGAAACTCATAAAACACTATATGTTGATTAATTGATTTTAGATTAAAAAAAGAAATAATATTGGGGTGCCTGAGTGGTTCAGTGGGTTAAAGCCTCTGCCTTCAGCTCAGGTCATGATCTCAGGGTTCTGGGATTGAGCTTCACATTGGGCTTTCTGCTCGGCAGGGAGCCTGCTTCCCCCTTTCTCTCTCTGCCTGCCTCTCGTCCTCCTTGTGATCTCTCTCCTCTCTGTCAAATAAATAAATAAATAAAATCTTTGAAATATTTAAAAAAATAATAGAGAAATAAATAATATAGAAACACCAAACAAATAAACAACAACAACAAAAAAAAAACCAGTACAACAGATCAATGAAACTAAGAGCTGGTTCTTCAAGAGAATTAATAAAATTGATAAACCCGTAGGCAGACTTATCAAAAAGAAAAGAGAAAAGACCTGAATAGTTAAAATAATGAATGATAAGAAGAGAATTCACAGCCAACACCACAGAAATATGAACAGTTTTAAAAGAATACTATGAAAAATTTTATATAAACAAACTGGGCAATATGGAAGAAATGGAGAAATTCCTAGAAACTTACAAAAGACCAAAACTGTAACAGGAAGAAATAGAAAATTTGAACAGATCCATAATCAGGAATGAAATTCAGTTAGTAATCAAAAATCTATCTGCAAACAAAAGTCATGGGCCAGATGGCTTCCCAGGGGAATTCTACCAAAAATTTAAAGAGTTAATACCTATTCTTCTCAAAGTGTTCCAAAAAATAGAAATGGAAAGAAAACTTCAATAGCCATTCTATAAGGCCAGCATTACCTTGATTTCAAAACCAATGATCCCAATAAAAAGGAGATTACAGGTCAATATCCTTCATGAACATGAATGTAAAAAAATTATTAAGACGATACTGGTAAATCAACTCTAACACTTCATGAAAAGAATTACCACGATCAAGTGGAATTTATTCCTGGGCTGCAGGGTTGGTTCATTATTGACAAATCAATAATGTTATACCTCACATTAATAAAAGAAAGAATAAGGTGCGCCTGGGTGGCTCAATGGGTTAAGCCTCTGCTTTCAGCTCAGGTCATGATCTCAGGGTCTTGGGATCATGTCCCACATCAGGCTCTTTGCTCACCGGGGAGCCTGCTTCCCCCCCCCCCGCCTCTCTGCCTACTTAGGATCTCTTTTTCTCTGTCAAATAAATAAATAAAATATTTTTTAAAAAAGAATAAGAACCATGTGATCTTGTCAATAGATGCAGAAGTAGCATTTGAGAAAATGCAGCATCCTTTCTTGATAAAAAAACATCAACAAAGTAGGCATAGACAGAACATACCTCAACATCATAAAGGCCATATATGAAAGACCCACAACTAATATCCTCAGTGGTGAAAAATTGGGAGGCTTTCCCTTCTTGTCAGGAACAAGAAAGAGATACAAACTTTCACCATTACTATTTAACATAGTAGTGGAAGTCTTAGCTTCAGCAATCAGAAAACAAAAAAGGACAAAAAAAAAGACATCCAAATCAGCAAGGAAGTACTGAATATTTCATTATTTGCAGATGACAGAATACTCTATGTACAAAATATCCCACCAAAAAATTGCTAGAACTATTGCATTGTCTGCTTTTGAAATGAGACCTGACAACACTTCCACCAGAACTGAGGCCCTGATGAACTCTCTAGTGGGGATATATGGTGTTGGTAGCGGTTTGTGCTGGTCTCTGGGGGAAGGGCCCACCACACAAGGAATGAAGCAAGCTTGACAGAGAATGGCAGTCCCCCCAAGCACATATGGGTGGGATTTGATGTAAGCAATTTAGACAGCCAGGGTTAGAGCTGCATTCCTTCCCACATATGGTTTTGTGTTTATGGAGAGTGGGTAGGGAAATGGTGCCAGGCAGCTCCTTTGTTCCTGGAGAACCATCTCTGTGAAAGCTGAGGGAATAATCTCCCCTCTGTGTGGCCCAGGCTTTCTTCAGAATGCTGTTTCCACACTGTCCGAACCCAACTTTTTTGCCTGCCTTCTCTCTAGGAGGAGGAAAGTGCCCTCAAGACTGTATCCCAGCCAAGTCTGCAAGAACTCATGAAAATCAGCCCCTCTTGTTTTCCAAACCAATGGTTTTGGTGACATGTTCTCCATTTGCATTCCTCTGTATGCTCTACTTTCTCTTGCTTTTGTCCAAGACCACAGCTCACTCCCCTCTGCAGCACTGGAAATCCCTTTCTCCCTTAAACCATGTCTCTGCACTTGCTACCTTCTTTGATGTGGCCATTTCACTACCTTAAGTTGTAGAGTTTGTTCTTTCAGTCTTCAGTCAATTTCTGGTGTATTCAGGATGATTTGATAGTAATTTAGTTGTATTCATGCGACGAGGGGAACCTAGGGTTCTCCTAGTCTGCAGCCATCTTTCTCTTCTAAAAATGTTTAGCTCTTATTTTTGACAAAACTGTTTGAAGCTATCATTTGTACAGTTTCGTTGTATACTAAAAAATATCCAAAACAACCTTAAAAATCTATAAAAATAGGGGTGCCTGGGTGGCTCAGTGGGTTAAGCCTCTGCCTTCTGCTCAGGTCATGATCTCAGGGTCCTGGGATCAAACCCCGCAATGGGCTATCTGCTCAGCAGGGAGCCTGCTCCCCCCTCTTCTGCTGCCTCCCTCTCTCCCTACTTGTGATCTCTTTCTCTCTGTCAAATAAATAAATAAAATCTTGAAATAAATTTATAAAAATACCCCTATCTTTTACAACTACATATCTGCATGGTCTGTTTCTCCCCCTCCCTGGGCTTTAGCCAAAAGAACTTACCACACAACAGCTTGAATGGACATATCTATGAGAATCCAAGTATCTTAAGAGGGATGTTAAAAAGATTTGTAAAATGCAAAACTGAGCCACTCTGTTTGTCACTTCCTCTTGGTAAAGAAGCACTTTTTAATAAAAATGTACTATATTTGTCCAATGGAATAATTTTAGTATTGCTATTTTTAAAAGAATTAATAAATTAATAATTAAAAATTTGCCCTTTTCTAATTTCTAATGAAGCAAATATTGACAGAATTATAGGAACACAAACTGATACTAAAATATTTGAGAATCACTCCCCTTGACTTCTAAAGTGTAGTCCCTTAAACTCAATACTGTTCTATGCATTACCCCTTTTGTTGTTGTAATATAAGAAGTTGTGGGTGGACCTTGGATGGAGTAGTGAGTAGAGGATACCAGGAGGCTTAGTGTGGCTTTTTACCAACAAGTACTAAAGCATGTCAATATTTTAAAAACTGTTTTGGCATTAGAGGTACATAAAAGCTAAATATTAGACTTTGTGTAAAAACACACTAGCAAGCAGGGGTTATTTTTAAAGTGCTATGAAAACAATGACTTAAAGGTATGGGATCTGTATTTGTATGGGATACCACCTCACACCAGTCAGAATGGCTAAAATTAACCAGTCAGGAAATGACAGGTGTTGGTGAGGATGTGGAGAAAGGGGAACCCTCCTACACTGTTGGTTGGAATGCAAGCTGGTGCATCCACTCTGGAAAACAGTGTGGAGATTCCTCAAAAAGTTGAAAATAGAGCTACCCTATGACCCAGAAATTGCATTACTGGGTATTTACCCTAAAGATATAAATGTAGTGATCTGAAGGGGCACGTGCACCCCAATGTTTATAGCAGCAATGTCCATAATAGCCAAACTATGGAAAGAGCCTAGATGTCCATCAACCAATGAATGGGTAAAAAAGATACGGTGTATATATACACAATGGAATATTATGCAGCCATCAAAAATACAAAATCTTGCCATTTGCAACGGCATGGATGGAACTAGAGGTTATTACGTTAAGTGAAACAAGTCAATCAGAGAAAGACAATTATCATATGATTTCCCTTATATGAGGAATTTGAGAAATAAGACTGAGGATCATAGGGGAAGGGAGGGAAAAATGAAACAAGATGAAACAAGAGAGGGAGAGAAACCTTAAGAGACTCTTAATCTCAGGAAACAAATTGAGGGTTGCTGGAGGGGAGCAGGGTGGGAAGGATAGGGTGGCTGGATTATGGACATCAAAGAGGGTATGTGCTATAGTGAGTGCTGTGAATTGTGTAAGACTGATGAATCACAGACCTGTACCCCTGAAATAAATAATACAATATACGTTAATTTTTAAAAATTATGGGATCTTCTAAATACCCCTCTTTAGCATAAAAAAACTATTGTTCAACATTCAGAATTTTCAGAAACATTAGTTTAGCTTAAAAAAGGGGAAAGATATGTTAGCTAACATTGAGACTGATTGTGAGTTTGGTTTTAAGTTCCTTCAAGTCAGGGAATATATATATATTTTTTCCAGTTTCTCCTTATGCCTACTAGTGAATCATTTAAAAACAACCATTTTATGTTTATTTGTTTACTGATTCCTTTTGTTTCCTGCGATTTTTCTCTCATCCTTCAATCTGTTGATCTTGTGTTGAAGTTACCATTAAAGAACTTGTAGTATATATGTGTGATTTCCAAAATAAACATTTATATTATTATATTTTATATATAAAATATATTTTCTTATTAGTACTCCCAATCTCACGCATTAAGACTTACTGTTTTAGTTTGCCTCCTATGATTTGAGCCATTGAGGGAAAAAAATTCACCTGTTACTTATACTCAAATTCACAGAACCTTTCCAAAAATCCAAATATTCATGTCTGTGAGTGTGTATGTGTTTCTTTTTGCTAGCCAGTTTAGACTTATACCATTTAAGTAGTTGAATACTCTCTCTAGTCTATACTCCTTCAAATCATACATAGAAATACAGGGTTGAAAAGTTTTCTATTTTCCAAAAAAGTTCCAATTTCAAATTTTTTCAATGTCTTTTATGCAAATGAATCAAATAAAATAAGCACAGTATCTCAGATTACTCACATTAATTTTAACTTAGAAAAATTTGCAAAATTAAGCTGTAAACCTATGAGATAAGGCAGTGAGCTTGTACCATACTGTTATTAGCCTTGTTGTTTATTTGAAAGTGCATTACTTTTTACAAGAGGCCAACTAGCCAAATACTGCCCTCTTATCAACAGCACTAGAATTATGAGAGCATCATACCTTCAAAGAGTGAAAATCTCACAATGTCATCTTCACACACACACACACACACACACACACACACACACACACAGATACACAAGCATGGCCGCACATAAAATTTACTTAAATTTTAACAAATCATATGCACCCAATGTCTGTCTTGTATAAACCATGTATAGTGCTCAAAAATCTTGCAAAATGGTTATGCATTGATCAGGACAAAGAGCCAAATTAAACAGTAAAGCATGACTACTATTTGGAATCATGAATTCTAAAAAGAGGACCCATTCAGTAAGTAGCCCCTAAATCATATAATCTGCATTCCAGCTTCTCTTCTATCTACTGTCTTGATTTTTGTAATTATATAAGTAGGCACACATTTTTATATATATGTATGTTTGCACATTCTTCAACAGATTAACAAAGGCAACTCATATTACCAGACTAATTTTTTAAATATAATCTTACAAGTAATTCAAAATTTTAAAAATAAAAATATACATTATTTAAAGTTTACCATTCAGCCCCTCCTTAGTTTTTCCCTGAAGTAAGCTGTACTTTCAGGTTTTAAAGACCCAGTCTATCTTCACTCATAGATATGCCTTCCTCCTCTTAACCATAGGAAACAAAAATAATTTTCTCACTTGATAAGCTGGGATAAAGAGAGAGAAGAGTATATGGTAACTTCACATACAAACCTGGAAACAGAGAAATATCCCAACTAAATGAATGTTTTGTAATAAGAGAATTTAGGTGGCAGTATGAATAAAGAATTTCATAAGATTCTAAATTATTAATTCAAATTATTTTATTATAAGGCTATTCCCTTTATTTCTATTCAAGTGAGCTTTGGTAATTGTGGCTCTCAATAAAATGCTCATTGTATCTGTTATCAAATTTGTAGATGTAGGGTTGATCAGAGTACTCCTTTAATATCTATTTAATGTTCATGTGATCAAAATGACTCTTATTTCTGATATTGATAATTTGTATCTTCTCTCTCTTTTTAATCTAGCTAACTCAGAAATTTATCAATTTATTAAAAGATTTTATTGGTTTGAGAATGAATGAAAGAGAGAGCATGAGAAGGGGAAGGGTCAGAGGGAGAAGCAGACTCCCCTCTGAGCAGGGAGCCCAATGTGGAACTCCAGGGGGATCCCAGGACTCCAGGATCATGACCTGAGCCAAGGCAAGTTGCTTAACCAACTGAGCCACCCAGGCACACAGAAATTTATCAATTTTATTGATGTTTTCAAAGAACAAGCTTTTGGTTTAAACTGTTTCTTGGTTTTTATTTTATTGACTTTTGCTTGATATTTTATTAACTTTCATTAACTTACTTTAGGTGCAATTTGTTATTCTTTCTGCATTTTCCTACAATGAATGCTTAGATTATTAATTTTTCATCTTTCTTTTTTCTAATTAATGTTTTAATTAATAAAAATTTTAAAGAACAGTTTTAGGTTTACAGAAAAATTGAGTGAAAAGTACAGCATTCCCATATACTCTTTACCCTCCTTCTCCAAACACAATTTTTTCCCCACTATTATTATTGCATTAATGTGGTATATTTGTTATAATTGTTGAACTAATTTTGATGCCTTATTATAGTATAAATTCTAAGAGTTTTGATAAATACGTGTAATGACATACATGACAAATATATATAATGATGTGTATCCATCATTGCAATACCATATGAAATAGTTTCATTGTCTTAAAAATCCCGTGTTCCACTTATTCATCCATCTCACTCTCCCTTGCCCAACACACACTGAAAACTCCTAGCAATCACTAATCATTTAACTCTCTCTATAGTTTGCCTTTTCCAAATTGTTTTCAGAAAGATTGGCTTCATTCTCAGTAATTTGCATTTAAATTTATGTTATGCATTTTTGTGACTTTGATAGCTCAATTCTTATTCTTGAATAATATTCCACCATATGACTGTACCAGTTTCCTTATTCATTCACCTATGGGAGGAAATCTTACTTTCTTCCAAGTTTCGTCAATTGTGAAAAAAGTTGTTATAAATATTTGTGCATAGGTTTTCCTTCCTTTTTTTTTTTAAAGATTTTATTTATTTATTTGACAGAGAGAGATCAAAAGTAGGCAGAGAGGCAGGTAGAGAGGGGGAAGCAGGTTGCCTGCTGAGCAGAGAGCCCAATGCGGGGCTCAATCCCAGGACCCTGAGGTCATGACCTGAGCTGAAGGCAGACGCTTTAACCCACTGAGCTACCCAGGCGCCTCTGTGCATAGGTTTTTCTATGAACATGGGTTTTCAAGATATTTGGGTAAAAACCAAGGAGCATGCTTGCTAAATATTATAAAAGAATATGTTTAGCTTTTTATGAAAGGGCAAAAATCTCTTCTAATATAACTACACCATTTTGCACTCCCACCAGCAATTAACGAGAGTACATTGTTAAACTTTATGTTAACCGGTATTTGGTATTGTCTTTGTTTTTTATTTTAGCCATTCTGTAGACGTGGATTTATGTCTTATTGATGTTTCAATTTTCAATTTTCTGATAATATATGATATTGAGCATTTTTCATATGTTTTGTGGTGATCTCTGTATCTTCCTTGGTGAGGTTTTGTTTTTTTTTTTTTTTGGCCATTTTTAAATAGGATCATTTGTTTTCTTATTGTTGAGGATTAAGTGTTTTGTATATTTGGATACGACTTTTATCAGATATGTGTTCTGCAAATATTTTCCCCAAGTTTGTGCGTTGTGTTGCATTCTGTTAACAGTGTCTTTGGAATAGTGAAAGTTTATTTTTTTTTATTTTAATGAGGTCAACTTCATTATCAGTTGTAATTTATCCATTTCCTTTTTCACACATTATACTTTTGATGCTGTACTTCAATATTTATTGTCAAATTCAAGAGTACCTGCATTTTCTTCTATTTTATCTTCTAGGAGTTTTATGGTTTTGCATTTCGTGTTTAGGTTTGTGATCAGTTTTAAATTAATTTTGGTGAAAATGTAGGATCTGTGTCTAGATTAATTTTATGCATAGGATTGTCTAGTTGCTCTAGCACCATTTTTGAAAATACTATTCTTTTTCTATTGAATTTTCTTTGTTCCCTTGTCATGCAAAGGTCAGTTGACTATATTTGTGTGTGCTTATTTCTGGGCTCTCTACTCTGTTTTATTCACCTATTTGTATATTCTTTCACCAAGACAATACTTTCTTTTTTACTGTAGATTTTTAATGTCTTGAAGTAAGATTGTGTCAGTAGTGCAACTTTATTCTTCAATATTATGCTGGTCATTTTGCAATTTTTGTTTCTCCATATGAACTTTAGAATCAGCTTGTCAATATCCACAAGATAACTTGCTGGGGTTTTTATTGTGATTGCATTGAATTTATAGATCAAATTGGGAATAACTGACATCCTGACAATATTGAGTCTTCAAGTCCATGAATGTAAAATATTTCTCAGTTTTGTTGATTTTGTTCCTCAGAGTTTTGTAGTTTGCCTTATATAGCTCTTGTACCTATTTTGTTAGACTTATGCATAAGTATTTTATTTTGGGATGTGTTAAAGTAAATGGTATTATGTTTCTAATTTCAAATTCCACTTTTTATTGCTAATATATAGAAAGGGAGTTAATTTTCATATATTAATATTGTATCCTGCAGATTTGCTAAAATTTCTTATTCAAGAGACATTCATTATTTGAGATTATCTACATAGACTATCAATCATGTCATCTGCAAATATATAGTTTTTTCTTCCTTCTCAATAGAGGTACTGGGATGACTGGGTTGCTCAGTCAGTTAAGCAGTTGCCTTCAGCTCAGGTCATGATCTCAAGGTCCTGGTGTCAAGCCCCCTCAGTGGCAAGTTTGCTTCTCCCACTCCTTCTGTGATCTTTTTCACACTCATTCTCAAATAAATAAAATCTTTAAAATAAATAGATGTACTTTTTATTTCCTTTTGCTTTATTGCATTAGCTGGGTCTTCTAGTACAATCATGAGTAAGAGTACTAAGAAGGGACATTTTTGCCTCTTCCTGATTTTATGGTAAAGAACCTGGTTTATCACCTCCAAGCATTATGTTAACTTGAGGTTTTGTAGATATTCTTTATCATGTTCAGGATGTTCCCTGCCATTCCTAGTTAACTGCTTTCTAAATTAGGAATAGTTGCTTTTTATCAAATGATTTTTTTCTGCATCCATTAATATTATCCCCTACCCCCACTCCCATTGATGATCATCAAAGTGTTCTCTGTGTTTATGGGTCTGTTTCTGGGTTTTGTTCATTTGTTGATTCTTAATTTTTTTATTATTGGATTCAATTTTCTAAAATTTTGTTGAAATTTTTTGCATCTGTATGAATGAAGGATATTGATCTGTAGTTTAGTTTCCTTGTCTTTCTCTGATTTTAGTGTATGGGTAATGCTAGCCTCATAGAATGAGTTTACAAAGTATTCCCTTTTCTTCCATTTTTTGGAAGAAGTTGTAGAAAATTAACATAATTTCTTTCTTGAAGATTTGGTAAAATTCGCCAAAGAATCCAAATAGGCTGGCTGCCTTCAGTTAGGAAAATTATTGTTGATTTAATTTAATAGATATAAGCCTATTCAGATTAATTACTTTTTTAAAATTTTCTTTTCTTCTAGAGCTTTAGTAGACTGTATCTTTCAAGAAATTGGTCAAGTTTATCAAGGTTATCAAATTTGTGGACATAGTTTATGCTATGTCTTTATTTCTTTTTGATGTCCAAGGACTATGTAGTTATGGCTACTCTTTATTTTTTTATATTAGTAATTTACATCTTTTCTCTCTCCCTTTCCCTCTTATTTCTTAGCCAGGCTAGAGATTTATTGATTTCATTAGTCTTTTCAAATATTGATTTCCTATTTTTAATTTCATTGTTTTTGATGTGCTTTTTATTTACTTCTATGAATTTTCAATTAAATATCCTCCTTTACTAGTTTCATAAAGTTAATACTAAAATTGATTTTAGACCTTTCTTATTTTCTAATATAGGCATTTAATACTGGATACTTAAAGAATTGCTTTTTTCAAATTTTATTTTATTTTTTCAGTGTTCCTGCTGCTTCTAAATCTCGGTTTTATTTTGTTTTAATTTTATTCAAAAAATTCAATATCTTCTTTGGAGAAGTGTCTGCACATGTATTCTGCTCACTTTTTGATGTGATTATCTGTTTTGTGAGTGTTGAGTTTGAGGAGTTCTTTATAGATCTCAGATATCAGACCTTTGTCTGTAGTGTCATTTGCAAATATCTTCTCCCATTCTGTGGGTTGCCTGTTTCTTTTTTTGACTGTTTCCTTTGCTATGCAGCTTTTCATCTTGATGAAGTTCCAAAAGTTCAATTTCACTTTTGTTTCCTTTGTCTTTGGAGACATGTCCTGAAAGAAGTTGCTGTGGCTGATGTCGAAGAGGTTACTGCCTATGTTCTCCTCTAGGGTTTTGATAGATTCCTGCCTCACGTTGAGGTCTTTTATCCATTTTGAGTTTAGCTTCATGTATGGTGTAAGAGAATGGTCAAGTTTCATTCTTCTACATAGAGCTGTCCAATTTTCCCAGCACCATTTATTGAAGAGACTGTCTTTTTTCCACTGGATATTTTTTCCTATTTTGTCAGATATTATTTGACCATAGAGTTGCGGGTCCATATCTGGACTCTCTATTCTGTTGCACTGGTCTATGTGTCTGTTTTTGTGCCAGTACCATGCTGTCTTGGTGATCACTGCTTTGTAGTAAAGCTTGAAATCAGGCAATGTGATGCCCCCAGGTTTGTTTTTCTTTTTCAACATTTCCTTAGCAATTCGGGGTATTTTCTGGTCCTATACAAATTTTAGGTTTGTTTGTTCTTACAGATTGAAAAATGTCAGTGGAATTTTGATCGGGATGGCATTGAAAATATAGATTGCTCTGGGCATTATAGACATTTTAACAATTTTTA
>JAQQSY010000034.1:13960-40167 GCA_028646535.1 Procyon lotor
AATCAAAACCACACTGAGATACCACCTTACACCAGTTAGAATGGCCAAAATCAACAAGACAGTAAACAACAAATGTTGGAAAGGATATGGAGAAAGGGGAACCCTCTTCCACTGTTGGTGGGAATGCAAGTTGGTGCAGCCACTTTGGAAAACAGTGTGGAGATTCCTCAAGAAAGTAAAAATAGAGCTACCCTATGACCCTGAAATTGCAGTCCTGGGTATTTACCCCAAGGAAGCAGATGCAGTACAAAGAAGGGCCACATGTACCCCAATGTTCATAGCAGCAATGGCCACAATCGCTAAACTGTGGAAAGAACCAAGATGCCCTTCAACAGATGAATGAATAAAGAAGATATGGTCCATATATACAATGGAATATTACGCCTCCATCAGAAAGGATGAATATGCACCTTTTGTATCAACATGGATGGGACTGGAAGAGATTATAAGGAGTGAAATAAGTCAGCCAGAGAGTCAACTATCTTATCGTCTCAAGTGTGGAGCATAAGGAAAACATGGAGGGCATTGTGAGAAGGAAATGAAGGGTGAATGGGGAAATCGTAGGGGGAGATGAGAACCATGAAAGACTGTGAATTGTGAGCAACAAATTGAGGGTTTTGGAGGGAAGGGGGTATTTTCCCCTTTCCCGGGAAATACCTCCAGGTATTTCCCTGGAGGGAAGGGGTTGGGCAAGCCTGGTGGTGGGTATTGAGGTGGGCATGTATTGCATGGAGGACTGGTTGTGGTGCATGAACAATTAATGTTGTAACACTGAAAAAATAAAAGTACTTGGGGGAAAAAATCCAAATTTTCACAAGAAAAAGAATTCAACATCTGTTGAAATTTCTGTTTGGGCCCATGTATTGTTAAATCTCCTAATATTTGGGATTTTTCCAGCGATAGTTCTATTACTGGTTTCTAACTAAATGAAATTCAATTATGAAAGCCAACTATATATGATTTATATATAAAAAAAAACATGACAGGAAACAACAAGTGTTGTTGAGGATGTGGCGAAAGGGGGACACTCTTACCCTGTTGGTGGGAATGCAAGCTGGTACAGCCACTCTGGAAAACATTATGGAGGTTCTTCAAGACATTAAAACTAGAGCTACCCTATGACCCAACTATTGCTCTACTAGGTATTTACTCCAAAGATGTAGTGAAAAGAAGGGGCACATTCACCCCAATATTCATAGAAGCAATGTCCACAATAGCCAAACTGTGGAAGGAACTAAGATGCCCTTCAACAGATGAATGGATAAAGAAGAGGTGGTACATATACACAATGTAATGTTACTCAGCCATCAGAAAGGATGAATATCTACCATCTGCATCGATATTAATGGAACTGGAGGGGATTATGCTAAATGTAATAAGTCAACCAGAGAAAGACTATGATCATACGGTTTCACTCATGTGTGGAACATAAGGAATGGGATGGATGACCACAGAGGAAGGGAGGGAAAACTGAATTGGAAGAAATCAGAGAGGGAGACAAACCATGCAAGACTCTGGACTCTGGGAAACAAACCGAAGGTTTCAGAGGGAAGGGGTTGGGGGGAGTGTGTAACAGGGTGATGGATATTAAGGAGGGCACATGTGGTGATGAGCAATTGCTATTATATGCAACTAAGGAATTGTTGAACAGTACATCAAAAACTAATGATGTGTTATATGTTGGCTAATTGAACTTAATGAAAAAAATGAAAATATATATTTATTCAGTTTTTATTTTAACTCCAATATAGTTAACATCCAGTGTTATATTCGTTTCAGGTGTACAATACAGTGATTCAATAAATTCCACACATCACCCAGTGCTCATCATGACAAGTGCCCTCCTTAATCTCCATCAACTACTTCACCCAGCCTCCCACCCACTTCCATCTGGTAATCATCAGAATATTTTCTATAATTAAACATCTGTTTCATGGTTTGTCTCTCATTATCTCCTTTTTTCTCCCTTTACTCATATATTTTGTTTTTTAGATTCCACATATGAATGAAATATGGTATTTGTCTTTCTCTGATTTGGATTATTTTGCTTAGCATGATACTTTCTAGCTCCATCCATGTCATTGAAAATGGCAATATTTCATTCATTTTTATGGTTGAATAATATTCCAATGTGTATACCTACACCATTTCTTCTTTATCCATTCATCTATCAATGGATACTGGGGATGTTTCCATAATTTGGCTACTATAAATAATGCTTCAATAAACATAAGTTTGCATATATCTTCCCAAATAAGTGTTTTTGTATGCTTTGTGTAAATACCCAGGAATGGAATTAGATGGTAATTCTGTTTTTAGTTTTTTGAGGAAACTCCATACTGTTCTTCACAGTAGGTGCACTAGTTTGCACTGCCACCAAGAGTAAAAGAGGATTCCTTTTTTTAACATCCTCTGCAACACTAGTTATTTCCTGTTTTTGATTTTAGTCATTTTTATAAGTGTGAGGAGATATATATCATTGTAGTTTTGATTTGCGTTGCCCAAATAATAAGTGATGTTGAGCATCATTTTAGGTGTCTGTTGTCCATCTGTACATCTTCTTTGGACAAATGTCTGTTCGTACAGACAAATGTCTGTTCTGCCAATCTTTAATTGGATTGTTTGTTTTGTAGGTAGTGAGTTGTATTAATTCTTCATACACTTTGGATACTAATGTTTTATCAGGTATCTTATTTGCAAATATCTTCTATAATTCCATAGAGTGCCTTTTAGATCTGTTGGTTATTTCCCTTGCTGTGCAGAAAAATTGTATTTTGAAATAGTCACAATAGTTTATTTTTTCTTTTATTTCCTGTCTCTCAAGAAATGTATCTAGAAAAATGTTGCTATGGCTGATGTCAAAGAAGTTACTGCCTTTGTTCTTTTCTAGGATTTTGATGGTTCTAGATATCACATTTAAGTCTTTAATCCATTTTGAATTTACATTTGTCTATGGTGTAAGGAAGTGATACAATTTCATTCTTTTTTTTATTAGTTTCAGAGGTAGAATGTAGTGATTCATCAGTTACAAATAACACCCAGTACTCATTACATCAAATGCTCTACTTAGTGCCCGTCACCCAGTTACCCCATTACCCCCTTCCCTCCAGCAACTCTCAATTTGTTTCCTAGAGTTCAGGAGCTCTTATGGTTTGCTTCCCTCTCAATTTTCATCTTATTTTATTTTTTCTTCCCTTCACCGATGTCTATCTGTGTTGTTTCTTTAATTCCACGTATGAGTGAAATCATATGATATTTGTCTTTCTCTGACTGACTCTTTCCTTAGCATAATGCCCTCTAGTTCTAATCATGTTGATGTAATGGGAAGATTTCATTCATTTTGATGTTTGAGATATATATATATATCTCCTAATATATATATATATATATATATATATATATATATATATATATATATATACATATATTTCACATCTTCTTTATCCCGTCATCTGTCAGAAGAATCTGGGCTCTTTGCATATTTTGGCTATTGTGGACATTCTTATTATAAATATTGGGGTGCAGGTGCTCCTTCAAACCAGTATTTTTGTATCCTTTGGATAAATACCTAGTAGTGCAATTGCTGGGATTCACAGATTTTTTTTTTAACTTTTTGGGGAACCTCCATATTAGTCTCCAGAGTGGCTGCTCCAGTTTGTATTCCCAACAACATTATGAGAGAGTTCCCTTTTCTCCACATCTTTGCCAACATCTCTTGTTTCCTGATGTTAACTTTAGCCATTTTTTTTAAAGATTTATTTATTTATTTATTTGAGAGAGAGAAAGTGAGAGGATGAGAGGAGCGAAGGTCAGAGAGAGAAGCAGACTCCCTGTGGAGCTGGGAGCCCGATGTGGGACTCGATCCCTGGACTCCAGGATCATGACCTGCGCCGAAGGCAGCTGCTTAACCACTGTGCCACCCAGGCGCCCCCAACTTTAGCCATTTTGATTAGTGTGAGATGGTACCTCATTGTGGTTTTGATTTGTATTTCTCTGATCCCAAGTGATGTGGAACATTTTTTCGTATGTCTGTTGGCCATTTTAATCTCTTCTTTGGAGAAATGTCATTTTCATATTTTTGCATGTAGCTGATCTGTTTTCTCAACACAATTTATTGAAGAAACTTTTTTTCCAATTGGATATTCTTTCCAGCTTTGTCAAAATTTAATTGACCATATAATTGTGGGTTTATTTCTGAGTTTTCTATTCTTTTCCTTCGATGACCTATGTGTCTATTTTTGTGCCAGTATCATACTGTTTTGATTACTACAGTGTTGTAATATAACTTGAGGTCCAGAATTATGATGTCTCCAACTTTGCTGCTTTTTTTTTTTCAAGACATCTTTGGCTATTTGGGGTCTTTTGTGGTTCCATACAAGTTTTATGAGTGTTTGTTCTAGTTCTATGAAAAATGATGTTGGTATTTTGATAGGGATTACATTAAAGGTCTATATTGCTTTGGGTAGTACAGACATTTTAACAATATTTGTTCTTCTAATCCATGAGCATGAAATTTCTTTCCATTTCTTTGTGTCATCCTCAATTTCATCAGTATACAGTCTTTTCAGAGTACAGGTCTTTCACTTCTGTGTAGGTTTCTTCCTATGTATTTTATTATTTTTGTTATAAATGTAAATGGGATTCGTTTCTTAGTTTCTTTTTTCTGCTGCTTCATTATTAGTATACAGAAATTCAAGACATTTCTGTACATTGATTTGGTATCTTGTGATCTTACTGAATTCACTTATCAGTTCTAGTAGTTTTTTGGTAAAGTCTTTTGGGTTTTCTGTGTATAGCATCATACTATATGGAAAGTTTTATTTCTTCCTCATGAAATTGAATGTCCTTTATTTCTTTTTGCTGCCTGAATGCTTTGTCTAGGATTTCCAGTACTATGCTAAATAACAATGGTGAAAGTGGACAATCCCTGTTGTATTCCTGATCTTAGGGGAAAAACTCTCAGTTATTTCCCATTGAGCATGATATTAGCTATGAGTTTTTCATATATGGCCTTTGTTATATTCAGGAACATTCCCTCTAAACCCACTTTTTGAAGTTTTTATTTTTTTTTAACGATTTATTTATTTATTTGAGGGAGAAAGTGAGCATGAGTGGGAGAGGCAGTGGGGAGGGAGAGAATCTCAAGCAGATTCCATGCTGAGCCTGGAGCTTGACATGGGGCTCCGTCTCAGGACACTGAGATAATGACCTGAGCCAAAATCAAGAATCAGACACTTAACTGACTGTGCCATCCAGGCACCCCTTATCTAAGGTTTTTATGATAATGGATGTTGTATTTTATCAAATGCTTTTTCTGCATCTACTGAAATGATCATATGGTTTTTATTCTTTCTTTTATGGATGTAATGTATCACATTAATTGATACGGAAATATTGAACCATCCTTGCAATCTGGAAATAAATCCAACTTGATCATTGTGAGTGATTTTTAAAATTTATTGTTAGATACAGTTTACTCTTATTTTGTTGAGGAATTTTGCAGCTATGTATATCAGAGATATTGGCTTGTAGCTCTTCCCCTCCCCCAGTGGTGCCTTTCTCTGATTTTGCTATCAGAGTAATGCTAGCCTCAGAGAATGAATTTGGAAGTTTCCCTCCATTTTCTATTTTTTGCAGTAGTTTGAAAAGAATAAGTATTAGCTCTTCAGGTAGAATTCCCCTGTTAATCCATCAGGTCCTGAACTTTTATTTTTTCGTGATTTTTTTGATTAATGATTCAATATTCTTGCTGGTAATTTATTTGTTCAAATAATCTATTTTTTCATTTTTCAATTTTGGTAGGTTATACATTTCTAAGAATTTATCCATTTCTCCTAAGTTGTTCAATTTGTTGGCATGTAGTTTTTCATAATATTGTATTACAATTGTTTATACTCTGTGTTGTTGGCTATTATTTCTCCTCTGTAATTTGTGATTTTATTTATTTGGATCCCTTCTCTTTTCTTTTTGATTATTTAATCTCCATGTCTTTATGGTCTTTCTAGAACTTTTCTTGTGACTTATTTCTGATCTCAAAGCATTGTGGTCAGAAACAGATGCATGGTGTGACTTCAATCTTTTTTAATTCATTGAGACATGTCATGTGGCCTAATATGTGATCTCTTCTAGAAAACGTTCCGTATACACTTGAAAATAATGTATATTCTGGTAGTTTAGGATGGAATATTCTGAATATATCTGTTACATCCCTCTGGTCCAGTGTGTCATTCAAAACCACTATTTCCATGTTGATTATTTTGTTTGGATGATCTGTCCATTGTTATACATGGGGTGTTAAAGTCCGTTTTTCCCCCCCAAATACTTCTATTTTATTTTTTCAGTGTGACAAAATTTATTGTTCATGTACCACATCCAGTGCTCCATGCAATATGTGCCCTCCTCAATACCCATCGCCAGGCTCACCCAAGCCCCCACCCTCTCCCCTCCAAAACCCTCAGTTTGCTGCTCAGAGTCCACAATCTCTCATCGTTCGTCTCCCCCTCCTATTAATGTATTACTATTAAGTAGTCTCTTTATGTATGCTCTTAACTAATTAATGTATTTGGGTACCCTATGTTGGGTGTATAAATGTTTGTAATTGTTAGAACTTCTTGTTGGATTGTCCCCTTTATTATTATAGATTGCATTTCTTTGTCTCTTGTTATAATTAGGTGTAAAGCCTACTTTATCTTGTGTATTACTATTATTGCTTTCTTTTGACACCCACTGCATGGTAATTGTTTCTCTATCCCTCACTTTCAATGTGCAGGTGTCTTTAGTTCTGAAATGAGTCTTTTATAGGCAGAACTTAAATGGGTCTTTTTTTCCCACTTTGTTACCCCATACCTTTTGATTGGAACATTTATTCCATTTATATTCAAACTAATTATTGATAGATATGTATTTATTATTGTTTGTGTTTGTTGTAATTTTTTTCTGATCTTTTCTTGTCTTGCTCTCTTTAATGGTTTGCTAAATTTCTTGAATGATGTACATGGATTCATTTCTGTTTATTCTTGGTACATATATTACTGGATTGTGATTTGTTGTTACCATTTGGTTTGTATGTATTATCATATGCATATAGCAATCTATAGTAACTTGATGGGCACTTAATTTGAAACCATTATTTATTCTTCTCCTTCCCACATTTTAGATGCATGTTGTCATATTTTATATCCTTTATGTTAGGAATCCAGTGACTGATTTTTACAAATATACTTTTTTTTATACTTTCATTTATGGTCTTTCTTTTTCACTCAAAGTGTTCCTTTTAAATATTTCTTGTAGAGATGGTTTCATTGTCATGGACTCCTTTAGTATATCGTTTCTGAGAAACCCTTTATCCTCCTTCTATTCAAAATGATAACCTTACTGAATAGAATAGTCTGTTTATTCCATTTTAATTACTATGTGTCTTTTAGTGGACATCCTTGAGTTGATATTTGGAGGGTGAACCTCGGTGCCTCTTGGAACTGAAAATCTGTTTCCTTACCCTTATTAGGGAAGTTTTCAGCTATTACTTCTTTAAGTAAATTTTGTGCCCACTTATCCTTCTTCTGGGATCCTTATAATGTGAATGTGATTACACTTGATAGAGTCACTGATTTCCCTTAGTATGTTCTCAGTTTGGATAATTATTTTCCTCTCAGTTGCTGAGTTTTGTTACTTTACATTCCTATGTCTTCCACATCTTTAATTTATTCCTTGACTTAATATAGCCTACTTTTTATTTCACCAAGTGTATATTTTATTTTTTTAGATGAGTTAATATCTGATTAGCTTATTTTATATCTTTGTTGAGGGTTTCACTGATATCCTACACTTTCTTCTCAACTCAGGTGAGTATATGTACTATCATTATTTTTTTTCTTCCATGGTTTTATTTAAATGGCAATAAATTAACATAAACTGTAATATTGGTTTTACATGTAGAATGTAATGATTCAACACTTACATTTAACACTCAGTGCACAGCACAAGTGTGCTCCTTAATTCCTATCACCTCTTTAACCCATCCCCTCACCCACCTCCCTTATGGTAAATGTCAATATGTTCTCTAAGACTCAATTTCTTGGTTTTTCTTCTTTTTTTCCCCCACCTATGTTCATGTGTTTTCTTTCTATTTTTTTTAAGATTTTTATTTACTTATTTGACAGAGAGAGATTACACATAGACAGAAAGGTTGGCAGAGAGAGGGGGGAAGCAGGTTCCCCGCTGAGCAGAAAGCCTGATGTGGGACTCCATCTCAGGACCCTGAGACCATTACCTGAGCCAAAGGCAGAGGCTTTACCCACTGAGCCATCCAGGCGCCCCCATGCATTTTCTTCTTAAATTCCACATATGAGTGAAATCACACAGTATTTGTCTTTCTCTCACTGATTTATTTTGTTTAGTATAATGCTTTTCAGTTCCATCCATAATGTTGCAAATGTAAAGATTTCACTCTTTTTTGATGGTTGAGTAATATTCCATTATATATATATATATATATATATATATATATATATATCAATTTTTCCTTATCCAGTCATCCATCAGTGGACACTCGGGCTCTTTCTATAACCTAGCTATAATTGATAATGCCATAAACATTAGGGTGTATGTATCCCTTTGAATTACTATTTTTATATTCTCTGGTAAATACCTAGTAGCACAACTGCTGGATTATGGGTGGCTCAATTTTTGACTTTTTGAGAAACCTCCATACTATGTTCCAGGGTAGCTACACCAGTTTGCATTCCTACCAACAGTGTAAGAGGGTTCTCTTTTCTCTGCATCCTTGTCAACACCTATTGTTTCCTGTGTTGTTAATTTTAGATATTCTGAATGGTGTGAAATTATATCTCATTGTAGTTTTGATTTGTATCTCCCTGAAGATGAGTGATGCTGAGAATTCTTTCATGTGTCAGCCATCTGTATGTCTTCTTCAGAAAAATGTTTGTGCATGTATATCTTCTATCCATTTTTAACTGCATTATTTGTTTTTTTGGGTGTTGAGATTTATGTTCTGGGTATATTTTAGATACTAACTTTATCAGATATGACATTTGCAAATATTGTCTACCAGTGTGAAGATTTCCTTTTAGCTTTTTTTTTATATTTTCCTTCACTGTGCAGAAGCTTTTTAATCTGATTCAGAACCAATAGTTTATTTTTTTCTTTTCTTTTACCTTTCCTTGCATCAGGAGACATATCTAGTAAGAAGTTGCTATGGAAAATTCAAAGAGGTTACTGCTTGTGTTCTCCTCTAGGATTTTGATGGATTCCTGTCTCACGTTTAGTTTTTTTATCCATTTTGAATTATTGTTCTGTATGGTATAGGAATGTTGTCCAGTTTCATTCTTCTGAATGTGGCTGTCCAATTTTCACAACCCCATTTGTTGGAGTGATTGTCTTTTTTCCATTGAATATTCTTCCCTGCTTCTTCGAAAATTAGTTGACCTGAGAGTTGAGGGCTCATTTGTGTTCCATCTTCTGTTCAATTTATCTATGTGTCTGTTTTTGTTCCAGTATCATACTGTCTTGATGATTACAGCTTTGTAATAGAGCTTGAAGTCTGGAAATGTGATGCCACTAACTTTGGTTTTCTTTCTCATGATTCCTTTGGTGATTCAGGATCTTTCTCATTCCACACAAATTTTAGAATTCTTTGTTCCAGCTCTGTGAAAAATGTTGATGGTATTTTGATAGAAATTGCATTGAATGTGTAGATTTCTCTAAGCAGACTAGACATTTTAACATTTATTCTTCCAATCCATGAGCATGAGATTTTTTTTTCCATTATTTTTCTGTCTTCCTCAATTTCTTTCCTAAGTGTTCTGTAGTTTCTAGAATACAGATCTTTTTGCACTTTAGCTAGTTTTATTTCTATGTAGGGTGAATGGGATCAATTATTTAATTTCTCTTTCTTCAGTCACATCATTAGTGCATAGAAGTGCAACCAATTTCTGTGCATTGATTTTATATCCCTTCACGTTGCTGAATTGTATGAGTTCTAACCATTTGGAGGTGGAGTCTTTTGGGTTTTCCTCATAAAATATCATGTCATCCAAGAAGAGAGTTTGCCTTCTTTGCCATTTTGGATGCCTTTTATTTTCTTTTGTTGTCTGATTGCTGATGATAGGACTTTTGGCACTATATTGAACAATAGTGATGAGAGTGGGCATCTTTGTCGTGTTTCTCACTTTAAGGGAAAGCTCTCAGCTTTTCCCCCATTGAGAATGATATTCACTGTGGGTTTTTCAAAGATGGCTTTTATGATATTGAGGAATATTCCCTCTGTCTCTACACTCTGAAAACTTTTAATCAGTAAAGGATGTTGTATTTTGTCAAATGCTTTTTCTGCATCAATTGAGAAGGTCATATGTTTCTTGTCTTTTATTAGTGTGATGTATCACATTGATTAATTTGTGAATGTTGAACCACCTTCCATCCCAGGAATAAATCCCACTTTGTTGTGGTGAAATATCCATTTAATGTACTGTTGCATCTTATTGCTTATGATCTTGGTAAGTTTTTTGGCATCCATGTCCATCAGGGATATTAGTCTGCCATTCTCCTTTTTGATGGAGTCTTTGTCTGGTTTTAGGATCAAGGTAAAAGTGGCCTCATTGAATGAGTTTAGAAGTTCCCTTCAGTTTTTATTTTTTGAAATAGCTTCAGTACAATAGGTATTATTTATTCTTTAAATGAATTCTAAAAAGAATTCTCCTTGGAAACCATCTGACCCTGGACTCTAGTTTTTTGGGAGGTTTTGATTAGTGCCTCAATTTCCTTGCTGGTTATTGATCTTTTCAGATTGTCTCCCTCTTCCTGTTTCAGTCTTGGTAGTTTATAAGTTTCCAAGAATGCATCCATTTCTTCCAGATTGCCTGATTTGTTGGCATATAGTTGCCCATAATATGTTCTTAAAATTGTCTGTATTTCCTTGGTATTCTTCGTGATTTCTCCCCTTTCATTCATGATTTTATTAACTTAGGTTCTTTCTCCTTTCTTTTGGATTAGTTTGGCCAGAAGTTTATTGATCTTATTAATTCTTTCAAGGAACCAGCTTCTGGTTTCATTGATCTGTTCTACTATTTTTCTGGTTTTTATTTCATTAATTTCTGTTCTAATCTTTACTATTTCTGTTCTCCTCCTTGGTTTAGGCTTTACTGTCTGTTCTTTCCCCAGGTTCTTTAGGTATAAGGTTATCTTGTGTATTTGAGATTTTTCTAATTTCTTAAGAGAGACGTGTATTGCAATGTACTTCCCTCTTAGGAACAATCTTTGCAGTATCCCATAGGTTTTGAACCAATGTGGTTTCATTCTCATTAGTTTCCATGTATTGTTTAAGTTCTTCTTTAATTTCCTGGTTGACCCAATCATTCTTTAGCAAGATGCTCTTTAATCTCCATGTGTTTGAATTCCTTCCAAATTTTCACTTGTGATTGAATTCAACTTTCAAAACATCCTATAGTCTGAAAACATCAAGGATATAATTCTAATCTTTTTGTATCATTTGATACCTGATTTGTGACCCAGTATGTAATCTATTCTGGAGAATGTTCCATGTGCATTCGAGAATGAATATTCTGTTGTTTTAGGATGGAATATTCCATATGTATCTGTGAAGTCCATCTGGTCCAGTGTGTCATGGAAAGCCCTTGTTTCTTTGTTGATCCTCTGCTTAGATACTCTGTCCATTACTGTGAGTGGGGTGTTGAAGTTCCCTACTGCTATTAATGTATTATTATCAAAGTGTTTCTTTATTTTAGTTATTAATTGGTTTATATAATTAACTGTTCCCATATTGGGGGCATAAATATTTACAATTGTTAGATCTTCTTGTTGGACAGACATTTTTAGTATGATATAGCGTCCCTCTTCATCCCTTACTACAGACTTTGGTTTAAAATCTAATATCTGATATGAGGATTGCTACCTAAGCTTTCTTTTCAGGTCCATTAGCATGGTAAATGGTATTCCACCCTTTCACTTTCAGTCTGGGGGTGTCTTTAGGTCTAAGATGAGTCTCTTGTAGACAGCATATGGATGAGTCTTGCTTTTTTTTTAATTCAATCTAATACTCTGTGTCTTTTGATTGGAGCAGTTATCCCATTTACATTCAGTGTAACTATTGAAAGATATGAATTTAGTGTGCCACTGTATTGCCTGTAAAGTCCTTGTTTCTGTGGATTGCCTGCTTCTTTCTGGTCTATGTTACTCTTAGGCTCTCTCTTTGCTTACAGGATCACCTTTAAAATTTCTTGCAGGCCTTTCTTGGTGGTGACATATTTTTCAGTTTCTGTCTGTCCTGGAAGCTCTTTGTCTCTCCTTCCATTCTGAATGACAGCCTTGCTGGATAAAATATTCTTGGCTGCATGTTCTTCTCATTTATAACCCTGAATGTATCAAGCCAGCCCTTTCTGGCCTGCCTGGTCTCTGTCAATAGGTCTTATCTTAGTCTCATATTCCTCCCTCTGCATGTTAGGAGCCTCTTGTCTCAAGCTGCCTTCAGGATTTTCTCTTTGTTGCTGAAATTTGCAAGCTTTACTATTATATGTAGGGGTATCAATCTATTTTTATTGATTTTGGTAGGGGTCCTCTCTACATCTTGAACCCCAATGCTTATTTTCTTCCCCAGATTAAGGATGTTCTCATCTATGATTTGCTGAAATATACCTTCCTGACTCTCTCTCTTCACCCTCAGGCACCTCAATACTTCTGATATTGGTATGTTTACTGGCATCACTAATTTCTCAAAGCCTCTCTTCATGACTATTAGTTGTTTTTCACTCTTGTCCTCAACTTGCATCAACCTGTCTTCTAGATCACTTATTCTCTCTTCTGCCTCATTTACCCTTACTGTTAGAACATACAATTTAGACGGCATTTCAGAGCATTTTAAATTATGGCCTGATTGGATCCCATTTCTGCACTAAGAAATTCTCTAGTGTATTTTATGCTTTTTTCAAGCCTAGCTATTAACATTATAGTTGTTATCCTGAATTCCATCTCTTACTTATATCCATATCAATTTTATCTGTGGCAGAGAACATTACCTTTGGTTCTTTCTTTTGTCATGAATTCCTTCTCCTAGTCATTTTTCTCAGAGAAGGATGGATGAGCAAGTGAGCAGAATCAAAAATATCAAGCACAATCCAAGCAAAATACACACTAGACAAATCCAAAGAGGTCAGAAACCAAAACAGAGAAGCAAACAACAAATCAAAACAAAACAAAACAAAGAAGGAGGGAGAGAATGTGATCTCAGAGGGTAGACAAAACGAGGTGATCCACTTGTTCTGAGTGAATTTGGTCAGAAGACACTAAATCCCAAAATTTATATATATATAAATATATACACAAATTTTTATACATATAAAAATAAAATTGAATATAGTGAAAGGAGGCCCAAAATGAAACATATATCTATAAAATATACATGTTTACATTTTATATATGTTTTATATATATTTATATATATATTTATATTTAATATATTTTATATATTTATTTATTATATATATTATAAATTATAATATAAATTAAATGTATTATAATATAGATATAATTATAATTATAAATTAAATATATTTATAATTATATTTATATATTTTTATATTTTATATTAGTTTAAATATATAAAATAAAGTATATTTTATATATATGTTTATATACATGTTTACTTTTAAAATAAAAGTTTAAAAGTGACTTAAAAGAAAGAATTGATAAAATAAGAAACTAATTGAAAAGGGAATATGAAAAAAATATGGAAAATTTTAGACTGAAAGATAAATGAATCATGAGAAAAAAACCCTCAAGTTTTATATATTATTTTTCCCCTTGTGCTGGACTTTTATAGTCTTGTGGTGTCCATCAACTTGTGCACTTGTTCTTCTAGTTGGTTTTCTTGGAGTGAGGCCTGGTGTGCTGCTTTTTTTTTTTCTTTCCTTCTTTTTTTATTTTTTTTTAAGATTTTATTTATTTATTTGACAGAGAAAGAGAATGAGAGCACAAGCTTGGAAATAGGGAGAGAGAGAAGCAGGCTCCCAGCTGAGCAGAGAGCTAGATGCAGGGTTTGATCCCGGGACCCTGGGATCACAACCTGAGCCAAAGGTGGCCACTTAACTGACTGAGCCATCCAGGTGCCCCCTATGCTACTTTTCAAATGTCTTTGCCTGGGCAGAGTTGCTCCACCACTTGCCAGAGGGCTGGGCTCAGTTTAAGCTGGTCCTCTGTGTGGCTTTTGTTCCCTGAAGGCTTTCTGCACCTCTTTAGAGGATCAAAATAAAAATGACTGTACCCCTATCTCCAGCCCCAGAGGTGAAAGATTGCTATCCCTTCTCTTCAGTAAACCCTCTGGGGCAAACAGTCTTTACTTTTGTGTGTGCAAAACCCTGCAGTCTCCTGCAGTGCATGCCTATAATTATCCTCCCAGGAAGAGTGTGACAGTCTAGTGTTGCTACCTTTTGTAGGGCCCTGGTGCTGAGAGGGGTCACAGGATCATGAGCATATCTGCTCCACCCTTCCTGGGGGATGCAGTTGGTGTTTGTGTTCCAGTCTATTACAGGGTCCCCAGGCAGAGAATGGTCACTCTATCAGGTGAAGCTCAGGGTTTTTGGGGAACCAAGCTGAGAGCCTCATCCTGGGCTTGCTGACCTTAACCAGTTTCCCCACTCCACTGCTTGGGAACTCTACTGGCTCAGGCACTCCCATTAGTTCTGTGCCTCCTGGGATCCTGAAAACACACTGACACACCTAGAATTCTGACCATTTCATCCCCTGAGCTCCTTTTAGGCAGGGATGTCCCTCACTGGAGCAGATTTCTAAGGGTTCCAATTTTGCCCTGTGGAGCTATTATTACTTTCTGGTACCCAGCTTATCAAGGCTCCCTCCTCCTTCTGTTTATCTTCTTATATTTCCCCTCATATTCACCTCTTCCCTTGCAAAAATTGTTCGCTTTTCTACTTGTAGAGTTGCAGATATTTTTTTTTCTTACATCTCAGGCTGAATTCATGGGTGTTCAAAATGGTTTGACAGTTATCTAGCTAAATTCAAGGGACCAGATGAAACGAGGTTCCCTACTTTTCTGCCATCTTGCCTCTTCCACCCTTCTCCTCATTTTCAATCTTCAGGTGTCTTTAGGTCTAAAATGAGTCTCTTGTAGGCAGCATAGAGATGAATTTTTTTTAATCCATATTTATACCCTATATCTTTGGATTGGAAATTTTAGTCCATTTACATTCCAAGTGATTATTGATAGATATGTATATAGTACCATTTTATTTCTTGTTTTGTCATTGTTTCTGGAAAATTCGTCTATTTCTTTCTTGTCTTTGTCACTTTCAACTTTCCTTCCTTTCAAAGTTCCCCTTTACTATTTCTTGTAGGGCTGGTTAAATGATCACAAACTCCTTTAGTTTTTGTTTGACTGAGTAACTATTACTCCTTCTATTCTGAATGATAGCCCTGGCAGATAGAGTATTTTTGGCTGCAGACTTCCCATTTGGCACTTTGAATATATCATTCCACTCCTTTCTGGTTTCCCATGTTTTTGTTGAGAGATCTGTAGTTAGCCTTAATGGGCCTTCCCTTGTAAGTTAGGAACTTCTTTTGTGATGCTCCTTTTAAAGTTGTTGTTCTTGTTTTTAAATCTCTCTACTTTGAAATCTTAATTACAGCATGTATTTGTATTGGCCTAATTTTGTTGATTTCAATGAGACTTCTCTGTGGCTTCTGGGTGTGGTTGTCTGCTTCTTTCCCCAAGTTAAGGATATTTTCAGGTATTATTTCCTTAAATAAGTTTTCTGTCCTCTTTTTCCTCTCTTCTTTTTCTGGGACTCCTATAATACAAATGCTGTTAAGTTTTATAGCGTCACTGAGTTCCTTAAGTGTATTCTTTTTTTTTTAAATTTTTTAAAAAAATTTATTTATTTATTTACTTGACAGAGAGAGAGAGAGATCACAAGTAGGCAGAGATGCAGGCAGAGAGTGAGGGGGAAGCAGGCTCCCTGCCTAGCAGAGAGCCCGATGCGGGGCTCGATCCCAGGACCCTGATATCATGACCTGAGCCAAAGGCAGAGGCTTTAACCCACTGAGCCACCCAAGCGTCCCTCCTGAAGTGTATTCTTATGTTCTGTAATTATTTCTCTCTTCTGTTAATATTATTTTCTACTATTTTATCTTTTTTATCACTTATTCATTCCTCTGCTTCTTCCATACTTGTGTTCTTTGCATTCGCTGTGTTTCAAGTCAGTTATTTCATTTTAATTTCATTTTTAACTCTTTTCTTTTTCTGTAGTAAAGACCGTCCTCAATTCTTCCATTCTTTTCTTAATCCCAGTGAGTATCCTTATGATTGTTGCTTGAAATTCTCCATCAAGTATATTACTTATATCTGTTTCACTTAGATCTCTGGGCATGACTTTATCTTGTTATTTCTCTTAGGATAAATTCTTCTGTATTGTAATTTGTCTAAGTCTATGTCTTCTTTGTGTTAGAAAAGCCTGTTATGTTTCCAGTTCCTGGGACTAATGGCTTTATTAAGAAAGGTCACATAGTGTCCAGGGCCTGATGCTTCAGTGAGTGTCTCTGGTATGTGCTATCTACACTCTGCTGCTGTGTTTTAGATGTTCCATCCTTCAGGCCATTCATCTGCAGAGGTTCTTCTTGCCTGAAGTGGACAGTGTTTGGTCCTTAGCCAGAATGTGGTGAGTTTTAACTAGGTATACTCTCTTCTGCTTGTTAAATGAGACCTGATGTTACTTCCACTAGAACTGAAGTCTTGCAATAATCTCTCTCCAGAAGAAACGGTGTGGGCAGGGGTTTTTGACAGAACACTTGCTTTCTGGGGAACTGCACTGGGACTTAGTCAAACTTGACAGAGGGGCAGTACTTCCAGTGTGTAGGGGTGTGGGTCCTGGTGTAAGAAGGTTATGTAGTTAGTGTTGACACTGTGCTGTTACAGTTGGTGGTTTTGTGTTTATGCTGAGGCATGGAGGGAAATGGTGCCAACTAGTTCCCTTGTCCCTGGAGAGTATGACTGTGCCCACTTAGGGAAGTGTTCCCCACACAGGGAAGTACTCTGACAAGAGCAAATTTTTTCACCTCTGTGTGTCCCTGGCATTTTTCAGATTGCTGTTTTCATGCTGTTTGCATGCTGTTTGCACCCTGGTAATTCGCTTGCCTTCTCTCCAGGAGCAATGCAGTGCCCCTAGAGCTTAATCCCAAAGATCTTTATTACTCCAGTCTTCAAACCCTGCTGGTTGGAAAAATCAGCCCCTCTCATTTTCCCAGCCAATGGCTTCGGAGAATTGTTCTCCCCTTTGTGTTCCTCTCTTTCATGCCTTTCTCTGTGACCAGGCTTCCTTCTGTCTATACCACCTGTGAATCATTTCTCCCCTAAACCTTGTGTTTGTAATTCCCACCTTCCTCAATGTGTCCTCTTCTGTCCCACTAGGTGTGGATTTTGTTCTGTCAGTCCTCAGATTGATTTTTTGGGATATTCAGAATATTTTGAAAATTACTTCACTGTGCTCAAGGTTTGTGATGAGCCTAGGATCCTCCAACTATGCCACCATCTTAGTTCCCAATCTTATGATCATTACTTTAAGTTATCTATCAAGCATATTACTTATAACTTTCTCACTTAGGTCTCTTGGTGTGGTTTGCTTGTGTTTAGTCATTTGGGATATATTTCTCTGTCTCCTCAGTTTTTCTAACTCAGTGTGCCTGTTTCTGTGTTTTGGGAATTTCAACTATGTGTCCTGCTATAGTCGTTAATTGCCTTATGAAGAAGAGATCCTGAAATGACCTGGAGTGAAGTGTTCCCTGTTATCTAGGACCTGTCACTTCAAGGATTGTTTTCTTTGCATGTTGTGTGTGCCCTCTCGTGTTGACTCTTTTTCATTCAGATCAGTTGTCTGCAATGGCCCTTTTTGCCTGTTATGGTCATTGTTTGATCCCTGGTAGGTGTGGGCTGCATTTTAACAATATACACTGTTCTGTTCTGCTTGCAAATTGAAACCTAGAGCCTCTGTTGCTGTGAAGCCCAGTCTAAGAGGATCTACAAAGGGCTCATGGGCAGGTCCTACACTTTTAACAAGATGAGCTTCAGGCTTCTGCAGCAGCCACCACTACCAGCAAGACTGAGACACTGTAAAAGATGCGGGTCAAAGAAGCAATGCTGGCTAGGTTTGCATTGGTTTTCTGAGGAAGGAGACCTGCAGTGCTGGGATGGAGGCAAGCCTTGACTGGAAAAGGCAGAGCTGCCAAATTGTGGGTAGATGAGGTCTGATGCAAGCAAGTTAGGTAGGGAATATGGACTCAGGGCTGGTTCTCAATGATGTTCTTGTGTTTATGTTGGCGGATTGGGGAAGCAAATGGCACCTTCCAGCTCCTTTGTTCCTGGAGGGGTCTTTCTGAGATCTCTATCTGTCCAGGACACACTCTGTGATCAGTAAATCACTCTTCCTTCAGTTTGCCCCAGAAGTTTTATAAACTGCTGGTTCTAGGCTATATCTACTCAGGCTACTTGTCCTGCTGCCTCTTTAAAGGGAAAGACTCAGCTTCCTGATGCCCTCAGGGATCTCCCAGAGCCTAGTATGCTAATTTGAAGAACACCTGGCTCTAACTCCAGATGTTTATAAGAATTCATGAAATTCATCCCCTCTGGCTTTTAAAGCCAAATGTTATGGGGATACATTTTCCCTGTATGTTGTCTCTAGTGTGATAATCTGTTTCTCAATCTTCATGGTGATCCTGGCTCCATCCAGTCCACAGATAGCCATTGTCCCTTTAGGACTCAGATAGCATCTCCATCTTTCCTACTTTCTTCAATATGGCCTCTTCTATACCTTTTTTTTTTTTTTATGGAATTCATTTTGCCAGTCTTTGGGTCTTTTTTTCTGGGATATTTAAGCTGATTTGAGCTTTATCTAGTTATATCCAAGGGATGAGGAAAGGTAAGGGTTCTCCCCTACTCCACCATCTTCCTAGGCTCTGATTTATATACTATTAAATTTTTTAAAGTGTATTTTAAGTGCCAAAATATGGTTTCTCTTGATAAATATTTCCTGTCAGCTGAGAAAAATATGTATTCTGCTGTTGTTGAATATATTACTCAACACATATCAATTATATCCAATTCAATTGATGTTACTCTTCAGTTTAATTATTCCTTACAGATTTTCTACCTACTTTATTCTTATGACTTATTCACACTTTATTATTTTTTTTTTTAAAGATTTTATTTATTTGACAGAGAGAAACACAGTGAGAGAGGGAACACAAGCAGAGGGAATGGTAGCGGGAGAAGCAGGCTTCCTGCCGAGCAGGGAGCCCGATGCGGGGCTCGATCCCAGGACGCTGGGATCATGACCTGAGCCGAAGGCAGCCGCTTAACGACTGAGCCACCCAGGCGCCCTTATTCACACTTTAGAAAGGTATTGAAACTACCATCTACAATAATGATTATAGCTATCTTCCTCTCAGTTCTATCACATTTTGCCTCATACACTTTGATCTGCATTTGCTAAGTGCATTCATGCTTAGGATTGTTACGTATTTAAGAACTCATTTTTTATCACTGTTTTATGCCCTTCTTTATCTCTAATAACTTTATTTGCTCTGAAGACTTTCCTTTCTGGAATTAACATAGCTACTCTCACTTTCTTTAATTAATGGTAGCTATACCTTTCTCCATCTTTATTCTTTTAATCTATTTGTACCTTAATCTTTAAAATAGATTTCTTGTAGACCGTATATAATATAGCTCTATGTTTTATCTATTCTGGCGTTCCCTGTCATGTAATTGTTGCATTTTTCCTGTTGATATTTAAAGTGATTATTGATATCTACAAAACCAGTGTAGTAGTATTTATCATATTTAGTATTTCCTATCCAAGTTTTTTTGCTTGTTCACTTGTTTCTTTGTTAATCTCCTACTGGTTTTCTGCCTTTTCTGCATTTAATTAGAATATTTTATGCTGTCATTTTTCCCCTCTCTTAGACTGCCAATTATAATTCATTTTTTATTTTCAGTGGTTTCCCTAGAGTTTTCAATATCTATTAATTCACTCAAGTTCACTTTCAAATCATACTGTCTTGCTTACCCAACAGGGCAACTATTTTATTACAGAGTATTTCCAATTCCTTCTTCCCATTTTCATATCATTGTCATCGTTCATTTCACTCATTCATAAGCTATAACTTTATATACATATGCTATTATTTGCTATTATTATTTTGAACACACTCATTTGTCCCATTAATTATAAACAAGAAAAAATTTTTAAAAATTACCATTATTTAGTTGTTCACTGATATTCTTCCTTTGTGTAGATCCCTGTTTCTGATCTATATCATTTCTTTCTCTAAAGAACTTCTTTTAATAATTCTTGCCACACAGATCCCCTGGTGACAAATTTTCTCAATTTTTATTATCTGGTAATATATTTATTTCTTCTTTACTTTTTAATTTTTTAAAAGATTTTAGTTACTTATTTGAGAGAGAGAGAAAGTGAGAGAGAGCACAAACAGGAGGAGCAGCAGAGAAAGAAGGAGAAGCAGGATCTTCACTGAGCAGGAAGTCCAATGTGGGATTCGATCCCAGGACACTGAGATCATGACCTAAGCTGAAGGCAGACACTTAACCCGCTGAGCCACCCAGGCACCCCACTTTACTTAAATGATACTTTCCTAAATAAAGAATTCTTTATTAGTGTATTTTCCTTATTTTTTTTTTTATTTGAAGATAGTTGACCCATAGTGGGACATTATTTTCAGGTGTGGAACATAATGATTCAGCATCTCTATACATCATGCTATGCTTATCACAAGTGTACCTACAATCTGTCACCATACGACATTATTATAATATCACTGACTACATTCCCTATTCTATGTTTTTTATTCCTATGACTTATTCATTCTATAATGTTGGTACATTTAAAAAAAAAGATTCATTTTTTTTATTTTAGAGTGAAAAAGGGTGGACAGACAGAGAAGGAGAGACAAACCCAGGGAAACTCCACACTAAGCACAGAGCCCAACACAGAGCTTGATCTTATGACCCTGAGATCATAACCTGAGTTGAAACCAAGAGTCAGATACTTAACCTACTGTGCCATAGGTGCCCCAATATTGGTACATTTTTTAAATTATAAGACTTTATATATTTCATTCTACTCTGGTTTTTCTTGCATGATTTCAAAAGATAAGTCCAATGCAATCTTTCTTCTTGTGGCTCTACAGCTAATGTTTTTAATCTTCTGGCTTCTTTTCATGTATTTTTTTCCCTACAGTTTAAATATAATACACCAAGATTTTTTTTTGGGGGGGGCAATTAACCAGCTTGGAATTCTCTGGGCTTCCTGGATCTGTGGTGTGTTTTATGTTATTACTTGTGGAAAATTCTCAATTACTTTTCTTCATATATTTCTTCTGTTTCTTTCTCTATTCCTTCTTTTGGTATTTCCATTTTGTGTATGTTATATTTCTATGATTGTCCCATAGTTCTTGGATATTTTGTTTTGTTTTTAAAGTTTTTCTTTCTTCTTCATCTTTTTTTTCTTTCTAGTTTGGGAAGCTTCTATTGACGTATCTTCTAGTTCACTGATTAATTTTTCAGAAATATGCTATCTAATCATGTGTCCTTTGAAAACATTTTTTTTCAATCCTCCTTGATTATTTTAATTAAAGTATAATTAACATACAGTGTTATATTAGTTTCAGGTATACAAGATGATTCAGCAATTCTACACATTATTCAGTGTTGATCAACATAAGTATACCCTTAATCACCCTCATCTATTTCACCCGTCCCCCCATTCGACTCCTCTCTGGCAATCACCAGTTTATTTTCTGTAGTTAAAAGTCTTGTGCATGTGTGTCTGTCTCTTTTTCTTTGCTTTTTTATTTGTTTACTTGTTTCTTAAATTCTACAGATGAGTAAAACAATATAGTATTTGTCTTTCTCCATCTAACTTACTTCACTTAGCATTATACCTTCTAGGTTGATTCACAGTACTGCAAATAAGATTTCATTGTTTTTACAGCTGAGTAATATTCCATTGCATCTATATGCCACCTCTGGGTTGTTTCTGTATCTTGGCTATTGTAAATAATACTGTAGTAAACAAAGGGATGTACATATCTTTTTGAATAAGTGTTTTCATTTTCTTTGGATAAATACCCAGTAGTGGAGGGGCGCCTGGGTGGCTCAGTGGGTTAAAGCCTCTGCCTTCGGCTCAGGTCATGATCTCAGGGTCCTGGGATCAAGCCCCGCATCGGGCTCTCTGCTCAGCGGGGAGCCTGCTTCCCCCCTTCTCTCTGGCTGCCTCTCTGCCTACTTGTGATCTCTCTCTCTGTCAAATAAATAAATAAAATATTAAAAAAAAAATACCCAGTAGTGGAGTTATTGGATTGTATGCTAATTCTATTTTGCATTTTTTTTTTTTTAGAAACTTCCATACTTTTTTCACAGTAGCTGCAACAATTTACATTCCCACCGATGGTGCATGAGGGTTTGTTTCTGTCCACTTCCTTGCCAACACTTGGTATTTCTCATGTTTTCGATTTTAGCCATTCTGACAGGTATAGGATGTTATCTCATTGTGTTTTTGATTTGCATTTTCTGATAATTGTGGATGTTGAGTATCTTCTCACATGTCTTTTGGTCCTATTTATGTCTTCTTTAGGAAAATGTCTATTCATTTCCTCTGTCCATTTTTCGTTTTTTTCTTTTTTTTTTAAATTTAAAGTAAATTAGCCAACATAAGTACATCATTAGTTTCAGATGTAGTGTTCAATGATTCATCAGTTGTGTATAACACCCAGTGCTCATCACATGAAGTGCCCTCCATAATGCCCATAACCCATTTTTAAATCAGATTTTTTGGGGGCATGTTGAGTTGTATAAGTTGTTTTTTTTTTTTTTTTTAAAGATTTTATTTATTTATTTGACAGAGAGAGATGACAAGTAGGCAGAGAGGCAGGTGGAGAGAGAGGGGGAAGCAGGCTCCCCGCTGAGCAGAGAGCCCAATGCAGGGCTCGATCCCAGGACCCTGAGATCATGACCTGAGCCGAAGGCAGAGGCTTTAACCCACTGAGCCATCCAGGCACCCCTAGTTGTATAAGTTCTTTATATATTTTGGATATTAACCTCTCAGCAGACATATACTTTGCAGATATATCTTCCCACTTGATAAGTTGTCTTTGTTTTGTTAGTGGTTTTTTTCACTATGCAAAAGCTTTTTATTTTGCTGTAGTTCCAAATAGTTTATTTTTGCTTTTGTTTCCTTTGTCTGTGAAGACAAATCTAGAAAAAATGTTTCCATGGACAATGTCAAAGAAATTATTACTTGTGTTTTCTTCTAGGAGATTCATGGCTTAAGCTCTCACATTTAGATCTTCAGTTTATTTTGAGTTTATTTTTGTGTATAAGGTCATCCAGTTTAATTCCCTTGTATGTAGCTGTCCAGTTTTCCAAACACTGTTAATTGAATAGACCATCTCTTCCCTATTGTATATTCTTGTCTCTTTTTTTTGTAGTTAAATTGGCTATATAAGAATGGATTTATTTTTGGGTTTTCTACTCTGTTACACTGACTTATATGTCTATTTTTGGGCCAGCACCATACTTTATTGATTATTACAGCATTGTAGTATATCTTGAAATCTGGGGTTGTGATATCTTCAGCTTTGTTGTTGTTTTTCAAGATTCCTTTTCCTATTTGGGTCTTTTGTATTTTCACACATATTTTAGTATTTGTCTTAGTTCTGTGAAAAATGTTGGTATTTGATAGGGATTGCATGAAATTTGTAAATCTGTGTAGTATAGACATTTTGACATTTTTGGTTTTTCCAATTTATGATCGTGGGTTATTTTTCATTTGCTTGTGTTGTCTTCAATTTAATTTATCAATGTTTTATAGTTACAAGAGTACAGGTTTTTCATTTCCTTAATTAAGTTTATTCATAAATATTTTATTTTTTAGATGCAAATATATATGGGATTGTTTTCTTAATTTTTCTTTCTGCCATTTCATCATTAATGTATAGAAATATAACAGATTATTTCACATGGATTTTGTATCCTGTTACTTTATATTTATCAGTTCTAGTAGTGTTTTGGTGGAGTCCTTAGGGTTTTCTATACACAATATCATGTCAAATACAACTAGTAGAAGTTTTATTTATTTCTTACCAATTTGGATTCCTTTCATTTATTGTTTGATTGAAACAAAGCTAGGGCTTCTGTATTATATTGAATAAAAGTGGTGAGAGTGGATATCTTTGCCTTGTATCTGATCTTAGGAGAAAAGCTCAGTATTTTACTACTGACTATGATGTTAACTGTAGGTATATTATATATGAACTTTATTATGTTGAGATGTGTTTGCCTCTAAGTCTGTTTTGTTGAGAGTTTTTATCATGAATGGATGCTGTACTTTGTCAGCATCCATGGAGATAATCATATTTTTTATTTCTTGTGTTAATGTGATGTATCATGATGATTGATTTGCAAATATGGAACTACCCTTGTGTTTCACGAATAAATCCTACTTGATTGTGGTTAATAGTCTTAATTTATTGTTGGATTGTGTTTGTTAATATCATGTTACTGATTTTTGCATTTAGGTTTATCATTAATATTGGCCTGCTGTTTTGTTTTGTGTGTGTGTTTCTTTTTTTTTTTTTTTTTTTTTTAAAGATTTTATTTATTTGACAGAGAGAAACACAGCGAGAGAGGGAACACAAGCAGAGGGAATGGTAGCGGGAGAAGCAGGCTTCCTGCAGAGCAGAGAGCCCGATGCGGGGCTCGATCCCAGGCCCCTGGGATCATGACCTGGGCCGAAGGCAGACGCTTAACGACTGAGCCACCCAGGCGCCCCATGTGTGTGTGTTTCTTTATCTGGTTTGGTATCAGGGTAATTCTTGTCTCATGGAATGTATTTGGAATCTCTTTTTCCCTTTCTATTTCTTGAAATAATTTGAGAAGAGTAGGTGTTAATTTTTCTTTAAATTTTTGATATAATTTACCTCTCAAGTCATGTGGTCTTGGACTTTTGTTTGCTGAGAATTTTTTGATTACTGATTCAGTTTTTTTTTCTTGGTTATTGCTCTCTTTATATTTTCTATTTTTTTCTGCTTCAGGTGTGGAAGGTTATATCTATTTAATACATTTTTTTCTGCTATAATAATTTGATGTCCAGTATTTACTTTAGATTTTTTTCTTAGAGTTTCCATTTTTCTGCTGTTCCTAACCATATGTTCTTGCATGCTGTTCACTTTTTCCATTAAATCCTATAGCACATTAATATATTTATTACTTTGTGATAATTCTTATACTTGTGGCATATATGAATCTGGCTCAGATGTTTACCCTAAATAAATTTTGATAATTTTGTTTGTTTTGTTTTTGTCTTGTAGTATGTCTTGTAATATTTTGTTGAATGCAGGACATGATATGCCAGGTAAAAGGAATTGAGGTCCATAGGCTTTTAGTGTGAGATTTTATGTTAAATTGGCTATATAAGAATGGAATTATTTTTGGGTTTTAGTTGTGTTTAAATTTTCTTGTAGTAATCAGTAATAAAGACTACAAGTTCTTTTAGTATTCTTCTTTTTGTCTTCCCTCTTGACACTCAGGTTTCCATATGTACTTCCTCACAAAGGTTGACTGTTTCTTGCAGCTCTTTTAGCATATTTCACTGTTATAATAATCAAGCTATCTTGGTGGTAATAATGTGTGGTAAAGGGAACGTTGTAAAACCTTAGATTAAGTGTCAGTCTTTTAGTGAATTTTTGTGTTTGTACTGTGGCCTTCAGAAATACTTATGCCCCTCATCAGTGTTATCATTTTTCATGACTTTCTTCTCTATTTCCTGTCTACAGAATTTTTAATCTATTTCTTTAAAACCTTGACCCTGTTCACTTGCTTCCCCACTCCCTTAGATGTCACAGAAAAACTTGAAGAGGCTGGAGTTGTGAAGAATTCTTTTCTAACTTTGAGATAAAGTTTCAGTATTGTGCTTTAGCAAAATTCTTTCTTTTCTAAGAATAGGTCTCTGTTATGGCTAAACTTCTGGGCCTGTTTAAAATCTTTACTCTTCCATTTCCTCCACCAAAGCTTTGAGATGATATTTCTTTCTTTCTCACTATGAAAACCTGGTGGGTTTTCTAGGCAAAAAGTCAACAAAACGGTGTCTTCCTAAAAC
>JAQQSY010000034.1:40267-67357 GCA_028646535.1 Procyon lotor
TCAGAGTCCACAGTCTCTCATGGTTCATCTCCCCCTCTAGTTTCCCCCCATTCACCTTTCCCTTCCTTCTCACAATGTCCTCCGTGTTTTTCTATACGCTCAGCTCGTAAGTGAGACCATAAGGTAATTGGCTCTCTCTGCTTGACTTATTTCACTCCACATAATCTCTTCCAGTCCCATCCACGTTGATACAAAAGTTGGATATTGGTCTTTTCTAATGGAGGCATAATATTCCATTGTATATATGGACCATATCTTCTTTATCCATTGTTTAACTGTTCTTACCAGTTCATGGCAACAATGGCATGCTTGAAATAAGCCCATTTCAATTGCTGTATATCTCAAGAATGCTTCCATCCCTAAATCTCAAAGTGGTGGTTTTCCTTATAACTTCAATTGTCTGAAATACTGATGTATTTCAGTTTGTCCAGCTTTTTTGTTGTTGTAATGAAAAAAAACCTGACAATTTCCAAACTCTTTTGAGTGTCAGAACTGGAAGTTAGATGAAGTATTTTGAAAAACTGTTTTCCCACTGTAGGATCAAACTCTGTGGGTTCACTGTTAATAGTGTAATTCTTTTTAATTAGTACTTTTTAATAAAAGTACTTCAAGTGAATCAAAGTGCAGCATCAGTAGCATTATATGCTTCCTTTCTATGTGTGTAATTGGTAAGGATTGCAATGACATCTTTGTTATTAAACTATGTACTAATATTCAATACTTTATTCCCAATTCCAAAATGCAAAAATATTTGAAAACAAAAGTTTTCTTTTTATATTTTTAATAACTATGAAATAAAAATTCATTTAGCAGCAAAATCTTGCATGAACTACCACATATTTTATTATAGATATTCATATATGTGCCTAAATAAATATTAATGGTTTTGATTATTTGATCCTACCTTAGGCCACAATGGAGGAATTCATTAATATACAATATAAAATCTTTAAACTTTAAAAATAAAAAAATAATTTGCATTCCAAATCTGTCTGGCCCTAAGGGTTTTAGTCTGTTTTGTAAAAGTTTAATGTACTATGAATTATTCTCATAAGGTTTTAGGACTTCAGACAGTGGAGGTGAGATGTCAGCATATTAGGAAGACCCTAAACTTGCCTCATCCCTTGAACACAGCTAGATGATTATCAAATAATTCTGAATACTCAAGAAATTGACCTGAGGACTCATATAACCCACCTCACAACTAGAGGGAGAGAAGAGGTCACTTTGAGGAAGGATGGAGGTGTGATTTAGGGGAGAAAGAGATCACAGATGCTATAGGAGAGAGGGATCCTTGGTCATAGAGAAAGGGGAGAGAGTGGAGTGCACAGAGATAAGCATAAGGAGAACACCTCCCCAAAACCATTGCTGGGTAAAGGAAAAGTGTTGAATTTCATGAGTTTTTCAAACAGTGGAGCTCAAAGCCTGGAAATCCAGAAGTTATCAGGCTTGGTTATGATGGAGACCTAAGGAGAACACCCCACTCTTGGAGCAGAAGCAGGCAAACAGCCCTGGGGCTGGCTGTGTGGTCTGAGGTTCTCGTAAGTGGCATGGAGAGAGATTGCTCATACTTTTTTTGGAATGCATCTGTGAGAGGTGGAATTTTGTCTCCAGTGACAAAAGAACAGACAGTCACTATTTCCCTCACTTGACACTCAACATAAGTGCAGAGACACTTGCTGATTGCAGCTAACCAGGACACTGCTGTCTAGCCTGCTTGCTTCAAATCTCATACCCTTGCACTCTGGGTGGCTGCCCTCTAGGGTCAAACTTGCATCAGTCCCAGCACAGTAAGACCCTTTCCCAAAGGATGAAGGCAGGGGTCCACTGCACTAGGTCCATGAAGTTTGGAATTTTAAAAGTCAACATACTTGGCTAGAGTAAAGCCCAAACTATGTTGCTCTGTTCCAGGCAGGCAAATAAACCACAGACAGTGTGAAATCAGTGATCTGGAAAATGCTTGTGATACATAATGGGAAATTATTCACTACTCATAAAGTGTTTCCCTGAGAGCAATGAGCATGGACTCCCCTCTCAAGGGACACAGTTGTGGGATGCTGCCATTTCCCTCTGACTCTCAGCATAAACCAGTTTCAGTAAACAACACAGTGCCTATGCTGACTACCTAACCTGATTACATGAAGTCTGTTCCTATGCCCTGTGCTGGTATGGCTTTTCTAGAGCAAGTCTGCACAACAACCCAGTGTAGCAGGCCCCTCTCCCAGAAGACCAGAACAAACATCTACACACATCTTATCTGTAGACCATAGAGTTCTTTAAAGCTCCAATTCCAGTAGAAATAACAAGGAGTTTGTTTTAGCAATCACGCTAGAACACACCTAGTTAAAACTCATCACATTCTGGCCAAAAGACAAATACTCCCTACCATAGGCAAGGAGAACCCCTACAAATGAATGATGTGAGGAATGGAGCAGTCATAACACAACAGCAGAGTGCATACAGCACACACACACCAGAGACACTTCATGTAGTGCTAGTCTCTGGAAATTATATGACCTTTTCTTCATAAAGCCATTGCTCAGGAGCAGGAAATATAACGAGCTTTCTAAACCCACAGAAGAAGAGAGAAACTTAGACAAAATTCCAAGACACAGGAATTCATCCCAAATGAAACAACAAGAAGAAGTCACAGACAGGAAGCTAATTCAAACAGATATGAGTGTACCTGGTGCAGAATTTAAAGCAACAATCATAAGGATACTAGCTGGGCTGAGAAAAGCATAGAAGACATCAGGGGAACCATTACTGCAGGGATAAAAGAGTTAGAAACCAATCAGGTTGAAATGAAAAATGTAATAACTGAGATGCAAAACCAACTGGATGTAATGACCACAAGGATGGAAGAAGCAGAGAAACAAATAAATTATACAGAAGATAGAATTATGGAAAGAAGATGAAGCTGAACAAAAGAGGGAAAGAAAAATCTTGGATCACAAAAGTAGACTTAGGGAATACAGTGACACCATCAAGCATAATAACATTCATATCATAAGATTCCCAGAATAAGAGAGGGAAAATGGGCAGAGGGATTATTTGAAGAAATTATTCCTGAAAACTTCCCTAATATGGGGAAGGAAACAGACATCCAAACCCAAGAGGCACAGAAAACTCCCATTAAAATAAAAAAAAAGCAGGCTGACAAAAAGACATTTTGTAGTTAAATTTACAAAATGTAGTGATAAAGAAAAAATTCTAAAAGCAAGGCAAAGGACATCCCTAACTTACAAGGGAAGACCAATAGAAACTTGGCAAGTCATAAGAGAGTGGCATGATGTATTCAACGTGCTGAATGGGAAAAAAAATCTGCAACCAAGTATACTCTATCCAGCAAGAGTACCTTTCAGAATAAAATAGTTTCCCAGGTGAACAAAAATTAAAGGAGTTTGTGACCACTAAGCTAGCCATGCAAGAAATTTTAAGGGGACTCTTCGAGTGAGAAAGAAAGACCAAAAACAATAAAGACTTGAAAGGAACAGAGAAAATTTCCAGAAAAAATGACAAAACAAGTAACAAAATAGTATTGAATACATATCTATCAATAATCACTCTGAATATAAATGAACCAAGTGCTCCTATCAAAAGACACAGGCTTTCATAATGGATTAAAAAACATGACCCGTCTATTTGCTGCCTTGAGTAGATTCAATTTAGACCTAAAACACCTGCAGATTGGAAATGAGAGTATGGAGAAACAGATATCATGCAAATGGGCATCAAATGAAAACTTGAATAACAATATATAGACAAGCTAGATTCCAAACCAAAGACTGTAATAAGAAATGAAGGACACTATGTCATAATAAAAGGAAATATCCAAAAAGAAAATCTATCAAATGTAAATATTTATGCACCCAACATGGGAGCACAAAAATACATAAAACAATTGCAAACATAAAGGAACTTATTGATAATATTACAATAATAGAAAGGGAATTTAAAAGTCCACATACATCAGTGGACAGATCATATAAGCAGAAAATCAAGGGAAAATGTTTTTTTGTTTGTTTCTTTCTCTTTTTTTAAGATTTTATTTATTTATTTGGCAGAGACGGGGGGGTGGGCGCTGCTTCTTCTTCTCCCTCTACCTGCCACTCTGCCTGCTTGTGCTCTCTCTCCCTCTGTCAAATAAATAAATGAAATATTAAAAAAAAAAAAGATTTAAAAAGAACATCCTACTAAAGAATGAATATGTTAACCAGGAAATCACAGAAGAAATTAAAAAAAAAAAAAACCATGGAAACAAATGAAAATGAAAACCTGAGAGTCCAAAACCTTTTGAATGCAGCAAAAGCAGACCTAAGAAGGAACTGTATAGAAATACATGGCTACCTCAAGAAGCAAGAAAAGTCTCATATAAGAAACCTAAATTTACACCTAAAGAAACCAGAAAAAGAACAACAAATGAAGCATAAAGCCAGGAGAAGAAGAGAAACAATGAAGATTAAAGCAAAAATAAATGATATAGAAAAAGCGACAACGACAAAAATAGAACAGATCAAAGAAAGCAAGAGCTGGTTCTTTGAAAGAAACAATAAAATTGATAAACATTTAGCCAAACTTATCAAAAAGAAAAGAGAAATGACACAAATAAATGAAATCACAAATGAGAGAGCAGAAATAACAATCGACAGCACAGAAATACAATTATAAAACAATATTATTAAAAGTTATATGCCAAAAATTGGGCAATTTGGAAGAAATGGATTAATCCCTGGAAAATATAAAGTACCAAAACTGAAAGAGGAAGAAATAGAAAACTGATCCATAACCAGCTGGGAAATTGAATCTGTAATCAAAAATCTCCCAACAAACAAAAGTCCAGAACCAGATGCCTTCACAGGTAAAACTACCAAACATTTAAAGAACAGTTAATACTTATTCTTCTCAAACTATTCCCAAAAAAAAAATAGAAATGAAAAGAAAAATTCCAAGCTCATCCTATCAGGCCAGCATTATGTTGACTCTAAAACCGGACAAAGAGTCCACTTTGAAAAAGAGAACTACATGCCAATAACCCTAATGAACACAGATGAAAAAATTCTCAATAAAACATTAACAAATTGTATCCAAAGGTACATAAAAAGACTCATTCACCATGATCAAGTAAGATTTATTTCTTGGCTGCAAGTGTGCTTAAGATTTGCAAATCAATCAACATGATACAGCACATCAATTAAAAAAAAAAGATAAGAAACATATGACCCTCTCAATAGATGCAGAAAAGCATTTAACAGAGTAGAACACCATTCATGGTAAAAAACAGAAACAAAAACAAAAAAACCCCTCAACAAAGTGTGGATAGAAGTAATATACCTCAGCATCATAAAGGCCATATATGAAAAACCCACAGCTAATATCATCTTCAGTGGTCAGGAACTTGATAGGGATGTCTACTCTCAATACTGTTATTTTACATAGTACTGGAAGTCCTAGCTACAGTGGTCAGAAAACAAAAAAAAGTAAACGGCATCCAAATTGGTAAGGAAGAAGTAAAACTTTCACTATTTTCAGAAAACATGATATTCTATGTAGAAAGCCCTAAAGATTCCACCAAAAAATTGCTAGAACTGATGCATAAATTCAGTAAATAAAGTCACAGAATACATGATAAATATACAGAAATCTGTTGTATTTCTATATATCAATAATGAAGCAGCAGAAAGAGAAACTGAGGAATCAGTCCCATATACAATTGCACCAAAAATCATAAAATCAGTAGGAATAAACCAAATCAAAGAAGTAAAAGATCTGTACCCTGAAAACTATAGAACCATTATGAAATAAACTAAAGATGACACATAGAAATGGAAAAATATTCTGTGCTCATGGATTCGAAGAACAAACCTTCCTTGTTAAAATTACTATATTACCCAAAGTAATCGCACATTTAATGCAGTCCCTATCAAACCACCAACAGCATTTTCCACAGAGCTAGAACCAAGATTCCTAAAATTTGTATGGATCCACAAAAGACCCCAAATAGCCAAAGCAATCTTGGAAAAGAAAAGCGAAGCTGGAGGCATCACAATTCTGGACTTCAAGTTATATTATAAAGGTGTAGTAACCAATACAATATGGTACTGGCACAAAAACAAACACATAGAACAACGGAACAAGATAGAAAACCAAGAAATGTATCCACAACTATATGGTCAACTAATCTTTGATAAAGCAAGAAAGAATATCCAATGGAAAAATACAGTCTATTCAACAAATGTGGGAAAACCTGGACAGCAACATGCAAAAGAATGAAACCGGACTACTTTCTTACACCATACACACACAAACACAAATAATTCAAAATGGATGAAAGACCCTAATGAAACATCAAAATCCTAGAGGAAAACACAGGCAGGAATTTCTTTGACAGTAGTCTCAGGAACTTCTTACTAATATGTCTCCTGAGGCAAAATAAACAAAAACTAAAATAAACTATTGGACTTCATGAAGATAAAAACCTTCTGCACAGCAAAGGAAACAATCAAGGAAACTAAAAGGCTACCTTTGGAATGGGAGACAATATTTGCAAATATCATATCTGATAAAGTTAATATCTAAAATATACAAAGAGTATTAAAATGGGTAGAATACATACATGAACAGACAATTTTTTTTCCTAAGAAGACATATAGATAGCTAACAGACACATGAAAGGATGATTAACATCACTTATCATCAGGAAAATACAAATCAAAACAAAAAAGAAAAACAAATCAAAGTGAAATATCACCTCACACTTGTCAGAATGGGTAAAATTAACAACACAGGGAACAACCAATGTAGGTGAGGATGCAGAGAAAGGGGACCCCTCTTGGCCTGTTGGTGTGAATGCAAACTGGTTTAGCCACTCTGGAAAACAGTATGGAGGGTCCTCAAAAATACAAATAAAAATACTCTATGATCCAGCAATTGCACTAGTAAGTATTTACTATATGGATACAAAAATATTATTTTTTTCCCAAAAAACACTAATTTGAAGGGATAAATGCACCACGATGCTTATAGCAGCATTATTAACAAGAACCAAATTATTGGGGTGCCTGGGTGGCTCAGTGGGTTAAAGCCTCTGCCTTTGGCTCAGGTCATGATCTCAGGGTCCTGGGATCGAGCCCTGCATCAGGTTCTCTGCTCAGCAGGGGGCCTGGTATCCTCTCTCTCTGCCTGCCTCTCTGCCTACTTGTGATCTCTCTCTGTCAAATAAGTAAATAAAATATTAAAAAAAGAGCCAAATTATTGAAAGAGCCCAAATATCTACCCACTGATTCATGGATAAAGAATAAGTGGTATTTATATTTATATTTATATTTATATTTATAAATACACACACACACACACATATATAATAGAATATTACTCAGCCATAAAAAGGAATGAAATTTTGCCATTTGCAATGACATGGATGGAGCTGGAGATTTTTATGCTAAGTGAAATAAGTCAGTCAGAGAAAGACAAATACCATATGATTTCAATCTTATGTGAAATTTAATAAACAAAATAGATGATCATAGGGGAAAAATGAGACAGGCAAACCAAGAAACAAATTCTTAACTATAGAGAACAGGAAGAGAGTTGCTGCAGGGGAGGTGGTTGGTAGAGTGAGTTAAATATATGATGGGAATTAAGGAGGCTAGTTGTTGTGATTTACATTGGGTGTTCTGTGTAAGTGATGGATCAATCAATTCTACACCTGCAACTAATATTACACTGTGTGTTAAGTAACTGAAATTTAAATAAATACTTGAAAACTAAAAGATTTTAGCATTTCATTTAACATGGATGAGTAATTTCTATCATTTAATGAGTTCTAGATTTTAGATTGAGTTAATTCTACATGTGAAATTTAAGAAACAAAACAGATGGTCATGGGGAAGGAAAAAAAAAGAGATGGATACAAGCCATAAGAGACTTTTAACTATAGGGAACAAACTGAAGGTTGCTGGAGGGGAGGTGGATGGAGGATGGGCTAAATAGGTGAGTTAAGGAGTACACTTACTGTGATGAGCACAGAATGTTGTATGTAAATGATGAATCATTAAATTCTACTCCTGGAACCAATATTGCACTTTATGTTGACTAACTAGAATGTAAGTAAAATTTTGTGTGAACTAATTAATTATCCTTATGAGTGGTTTTTAAATTTGAATTTTGGAACTCAAGTGAAATAAGAATCTGGAATTCTTACCAACCTAAAGACATGCCTCTCAGAATCTTTTCACCTGGATGGAAACTTCTTTCACCCCAGCATGAACACTTATTGGAGCCTTAGACTACTAGACTTTGCTTCATCTGAGACAGAATCCTAACCAGACGACAAGGAATTTTCACTTGAAACACAGCACAGTGGCCATTACCATTCAGCCAGCAAGGACAGCTCAGTAAATTAAACTTTCTTCTAACCACTTACCAAATTTATGAAAATGAACTGTTATACATCTTATAATAGAGCTACCAGCATATACCTAATAGATACCATTTGATACTTTTTATATGAACTTTAAGAGAGAAATGTTATTATTACAATATGATTTTCTGAGCCATGAACTGATAACATTTTGCCATAAAATTATTTTCCAATGATAACAAGTGCTGCAATTAGTGGTGTTAATATATCTTCAAATAAATTTATTATCATGAACACGTCAAAATTACTTAAGAAAGCAACACACTCATGTCTCTATTTTAGCATCACAGTCAGCCTTGGAACCTATATATTTTTCCCCTTATCTTCTGTCTTCATGAACTTTTAGTCACATTTTTGCAAGGGATTGTTTTGCATGTAATGTCTGTATAATTAAAATGATTTTATTTTGCATAAGTGCTATCCTCAAGGTGCAAGTGATGGGAGACATAAGTAAGACTGTCTTGTTAAGTCATTTTAATTTTTTAAATTTTATTTACTTAGTGTCAACAAATATTTTACAAGTATTCCTGAACTCTAATAGTTACTATTAGTATGCTTTACTATGTGTCAGGTATGGTGATAGAGCAGTTTGCGTTTATTATCTTATTTCTCATGTTATTTCCATGAGGAAGATATTATTATCTCCATTTTACAGTTGTCTCATAGCTGATATGATGCAGATAGTAAACCCTACAATTTTTATTCTTAAGTTTGGGTTGTTAAACCACTTGCAAAATGGCTTTCCTTTGAGATCATATAGCTATGGGAGGAAATAAGAAACACACACACACACACACACACACACACACACACACACACACATTTACAAAATAGCTAGATAACACATCTATCTAAAAATCTTCTCATTAAAATCATAGAGATAGATTGGAGGGGATAGCCTATTAGGCAAATTTAAAAAGGGAGACACTATATTCTAGCACTATATTAATTCATTTTTATATTAGTTTATATAATCAGAAGGTTATTTGGAATATTTCTTATTTCCTATATACAGGTGAAAAAGTGAATTCCAAGTTGTCTTCCACATTACTAATTATGAAATGGAATGAAAATCTCCAGAGGTAGACCTGTTGGCAGTGTGTTATGATGGAATATTTGGGGATCAATAACTTAAGGTTTTAGTTATGGCTGTTATTACCTAGCTGTATGATTTTCTTCATTCTGGGCTGTTTTCCCACAGGTAAAATGGAACTACTAACTAGATGAATGTTGAAGTCCAGCTTAAACATCTATAGGATAGTCCAGGGAAATTAGTAACTTTCATCAACACTTGCAAATCCATTTGTCTAAATCTGAAAGTTATTTTCCCTACATCTTCACCTGAAATCATAATTCCAGTTATATTCTATAGCCCAAGGAAACAGAAATGTCATCTCTAACTTCATCTCTCTCACCATCTGCATCTAATGAATCACTGTGCCCTATTGGTTCTGCATTCATGAAATCTTTTGAGTCTATCCTTTAAATGACTGCCCTATTTCAAGTCCACATTATCACACTTTGAACTACTACATTAGCTTCCTACTATTCCTTCTACATCCATTCTTAACTCATTCCCATCTGTTCACACTGGCACCAGCGTGAACTTAGTAAAACATAAATCTCAGCAGATAACCTCCTTAATTGAAATTCCTCAATAGCTCTTGATAGTCTAGGGGAAAAATTTAATTTCCTTGGGATAGCATGCAAGATTACTCTCCATGACCTATCTTGTGTACCTCTCAAAGGCTAGAATCTATTTTGCCTTCTAATGGTATTTGTAAAAAGCATTCACTAAAATGTAAGCTATGTGAAAACAAGAACTCTGTTGTTCACTGGTATACCTTTACACATAGATTACAGACTAATATGATGTAGTGGTTCATTATTTGTTGAGTGTGTGGATGATATTTTGTCTTTCCTACATCATCAATTGCTTCTTCTCTATGGGATATTCATATAACTATACAAATGTGCTTTAATAGCTCCTATCTTTCAAAAGACCCACTATCGACACAACACCACTCTTCTGTAATGCCTACATAAAGAATAAAGTCAATAATATTATAATAACTAGGTATGGTGACAGATGGTAACTATAGTTATGGTGTTGAGCACAGTATAATGTAGATGTGTTAAATCACTATGCTGTACCTCTTAAATTAATATAACATTGTATATCAACTATACTCCAATAATACATATTTAAAGTTATCTACAAATATTTTATTGTCTGCAGCTTTCTATGTTACTGTACATCCTACTCCCAAACTCACTTCATCTCTACTATTTTTATCAAAACTGTCATCATCAAAATCATTAACAACCTCATTATTGCCAAATCTAAAAAATACACGTCTGTTCATTTGTTATTTGACTTCACGGCATTTAGCCCAATCCTCTTTTCAAGAAAATATTTTTAAAAGCTTTGCTTCTGGAACAAGATGTTTCTAAGTTTTATTTTCTTTGACTCCTCATACCCTACCAAAATTCTAAATACTGCTATTCCTCAGAACTAAACTTTAGAACCTCTTCTCATTACTGTCTATAATTTCATTATGGTGATATCATTGATTGTCATTACTTTAAGTACTAACCACACACTGATGAATTTCAAAATTTATTTTTAGCTCAGGCTTCTGAAAACCAAATTCGTACATGAAACTGTGTCTACTTGATATTTCTTATTTGGCTTCTCAGTCCACAAAAAGGCTTTTGATTTTGGTCCTCCCAAATGTACCTTAATTTGTATGTCACCCCACATGGTAAAAACTGAACCTTGATCATATTTGGAATAGTATTCATCATCACAGTATCTGGCACCACATTATATACTCAATAAATAATTAAGTGAACTGTAAATGTTAGTTTTGTTTTCTACATTTCTACATTTGCTACATACTGAGTGATGGTTTTTTTTTTAACTTAAAATAAGCTAAAATATATTTTAAAAGATCACTGAATTTGTCCTTAATTTGTCAGTCCACATGTAATATATTTTGAAGGGTATTTATTTCATATGCCCCAAATTTATTCACACTGAAGTCATTAAAATGGGATATTTTATAGATATGTGATTATCTGGCTTTATTTTTTGTATTTTTATGAAATAAAATGAATATTTAATATTTCCAAAGCTACCAATTTAAAACCGAGGTTTGTATTAAGTTAAAAATTCCAAATTCAGGGGCGCGTGGGTGGCTTAGTAGGTTAAAGCCTCTGCCTTCAGGTCAGGTCATGATCTCAGGGTCCTGGGATTGAGCCCCCACATTTGGCTCCCTCAGAAGGGACCCTACTGCCCCCTCTCTCTGCCTGCCTCTTTGCCTACTTGTGATCTCTCTCTGTCAAATAAGTAAATAAAATCTTTTTTTTTCCAGAGCAATATTCTCTCCTTTATTTTATTTATTTTTATTTTTATGTTTTCAGTGTTCCAAGATTCATTGTTCATGTACCACACCCAGTGCTGCATGCAGTCTGTGCCTTCATCAATACCCATTAACAATATCACCCAACTCCCACTCCCTGCCCCTCCAAAATCTGCACTTTGTTGCTCGGAGTCCACAGTCTCTCATGGTTCATCTCCCCTTTCATTTCCCCCCAATTCACCCTTTCTCTCCTTCTCATAATGTCCTCCATGTTTTTCTCATGCTCCACACATAAATGAGTCCATATGATAATTGACTCTCTCCGCTTGACTTATTTCACTCAGCATAATCTCTTCCACTCCCGACCATGTTGATACAAAAAAATGGGTATTTCTGATGGAGGCATAATATTCCATTGTATATATGGACCATATCTTTTTTATCCATTCATCTGTTGAAGGGCATATTGACTCTTTCCACAGCTTGACGATTGTGGTCCTTGCTGTTATGAACATTGGGGTACATGTGGCCCTTCTTGGTACTGCATCTGCAACTTTGGGGTAAATGCCCAGTAGTGCAATTGCAGGATCATAAGGTAGCTCTACTTTTTAATTTCTTGAGGAATCTCCACACTGTTTTCCAAAGTGGCTGCACCAGCTTGCAATCCTACCAATAGTGTAAGAGGGTTCCCCTTTCTCCACACCCTCTCCAACATTTGCTATTTACTGTCCTGTTGATTTTGGCCATTCTAAATGGTACAATGTGGTATCTCAATGTGGTTTTGATTTGACTCTCCCTGATGGCTAATGTAGTTGAACATTTTTTCATGTGTGTGTTAGCCATTTGTATGTCTTGTTTGGAGAAGTGTCTGTTCATGTCCTTTGCCCATTTTTTGGCATGATTATCTGGTTTTTGAGAGTTAAGTGTGAGGAAATCTATATAGATCTTAGATATCAGACCTTTCTCTTTAGTGTCACTTGCAAATATCTTCTCCTATTCTGTGGGTTGCCTGTTTGTATTGTTAACAGTTTACTTTGCTGTGCAGAAGCTTTTTATCTTGATGAAGTCCCAAAAGTTCATTTTTGCTTTTGTTTCCTTTGCCTTTGGAGACATGTCCTGAAAGATGTTGCTGTGGCTGATGTCAGAGGTTACTGCCTATGTTCTCCTCTAGGATTTTGATAGATTCCTGCCTCATTTTGAGGTCTTTTATTCATCTCGAGGTTATCTTTGTGTATGGTGTAAGAGAATGGTCAAGTTTCATTCTTCTATATATAGCTGTCCAATTTTCCTAGCACCTGAAGAGACTGTCTCTTTCCCATTGGATATTTTTTTCCTGCTTGGTCGATGTTTATTTGACCATAGAGCTGTGGGTCCATATCTGGGCTCTCAATTCTGTTCCACTGGTCTTTGTGTCTGTTTTTGTGCCAGTACCATGCTGTTTTGGTGATCACTGCTTTGTAGTAAAGGTTGAAATCAGACAACGTGACGCCCCCAGCTTTGTTTTTCTTTTTCAACATTTTCTTAGCAACTCGGGGGCTTTTCTGGTTCCATACAAATTTTAAGATTGTTCCAGCACTTCAAAATATACCGATGGAATTTTGATCAGGATGATATTAAAGTATAGATTGCTCTGGGCAGTATACACATTTTAACTAAGTTTATTCTTCAGATCCATGAGCATGGAACGCTTTTCCACCCTTTTGTGTCTTCTTCATTTCTTTCATGAGTGTTATGTAATTCCTAAAGTACAGAACCTTTACTTCTTTGGTTAGGTTTATTCCCAAGTACCTTATGGTTTTTGGTGCTACAGTAAATGTAATTGATTCTCTAATTTCCCTTTTCATGTTTTCGTTGTTAGTGTATAAGAAAGCAACTGGTTTCTGTGCATTGATTTTGCATCCTACCACATTACTGAATTGCTGTATGAGTTCTAGTAGTTTGGGAGTGGAGTCTTTTGGATTTTCCATATAAAGTATCATGTCATCTGCAAAGAGAGAGAGTGCGACTTCTTCTTTGCCAATTGGAATACCTTTTATTTCTTTTTGTTGTGTAATTGCTTTTGCTAGGACTTCTAGTACTGTGTTGAACAAGGATGGTGATAGTGGGAATCCTTGTCGTGTTCCTGATCTCAAAGAGAAGACTCTCAGCTTTTTCCCATTGAGAATGATATTCATAATGGGATTTTCATAGATAGATTTTATGAATTTGAGGAATATTCCCTCTATCCTTATACTTCGAAGAGTTTTATCAGGAACAGATGCTGTATTTTGTCAAATGCTTTTTCTGCATCAACTACGAGGACTATGTGGTTCTTCTCTCTTCTCTTATTGATTTGTTCTATCACATTGATTGATTTACGAATGTTGAACCACCTTTGCATCCCAGGGATAAATCTCATCTAGTCATGATGAATAATCTTCTTAATGCACTATTGGATCCTATTAGCTAGGATCTTGTTGAGAATCTTAACATCCATATTCATGAAGGATATTGGTCTGAAATTCTCCTTTTGGTTGGGGTCTTAGCCTGGTTTGGGGATCAGGGTAATGCTGGCTTCATAGGAAGAGTCTGCAAGTTTTCCTTCTGTTTCTATTTTTGAAAGGGTTTCAGAAGAATAGGTATTATTTCTTCCTTGAATGTTTGGTAGATTTCCCCAGGGAATCCGTCACGTCCTGGGCTCTTGTTTTCTTGGAGGTTTTTGATCACTGCTTCAATTTTGTTACTAGATATGGGTCTATTCAGGTTGTCAGTTTTTTTCTGTTTCAGTCTTGGACGTTTATAGGTTTTCCAGGAATGCATCAATTTCTTCTAGGTTGCTTAACATATTGGCATATAGCTGTTGATAATAATTTTTGATGATTGTTTCTATTTCCTTTGGATGAGTCGTGATCTCTCCCCTTTCATTCATAGTTTTGTTAATTTGTGCCCTCTCTCTTTTCTTCTGGATTAGTTTGGCCAGTGGCTTATTGATCTTATTGATTCTTTCAAAAAAGCAACTTTTGGTTTCATTGATGTCTTCTACTGTTTCTCTAGTTTCTATGTCCTTGATATCTGCTCTAATCCTGATTATTTCCCTTCTTGTGCATGGGGTTGGCTTCATTTGATGTTGATTTTCCAGTTATTTAAGGTGTAATGAGAGCTGGTGTATTCAGGATTTTTCAATTTTTTTGAGTGAGGTTTGGATGGCTATGTACTTCCCCCTTAAGACCATCTTTGCTGTATTCCCTAAGTTTTGAACCAATGTGTCTTCAATCTCATTGATTTCCATGAATTTTTTAAGTACTTCTTTGATTTCCCATTTGATCCAACGATTCTTGAGTAGGTTAGTCTTTAGCCTCCAAGCGTTTGAATTACTTCTAAATATTTTCTTGTGGTTGAGTTCCAGTTTTAAAGCATTGTGGTGTGAGAATATGCAGGGAATCAACTCAATCTTTTGGTGTCAGTTGAGACCTGATTTGTGATCCAGTATGTGGTCTATTCCAGAGAAAGTTCCATGTTCACTCGAGAAGAATGAGTGTTCTGTTGTTTTGGGGGGGAATATTCTGTGTGCACCTATGAGGTCCATCTGGTCCAATGTGTCATTCAAAGCTCTTGTTTCTTTAATGATTTTCTGCTTGGATGATTTGTCTGTTATTGACAGCGGTGTGTTAAGATCCCCCTACAATTAATGTATTCATATCAATATGACTCTTTATTTTGATTAACAGTTGGCTTATGTAGTTGGTTTCTCCTATATTGGGGGCCTAAATATTTACAACTGTTATATCTTCTTGGAGAATAGACCCTTTAAGAATGATGTAGTGTCCTTCTGTATCCCTGACCCAGTCATTAGCTTACAATCTAATTTATCTGATATGAGAATCAATACCGCAGCTTTCTTTTGAGTCCTATTGGCATGAAAAATGGTTCTCCATTCCTTCACTTTCAGTATAGATGTATCTTTAGGTTCCAAATGTGTTTCTTGCAGACAGCATATGGATGGGTCCTGTCGTTTTATCCATTCGGCAACCCTGTGCCATTTTATGGAACATTTAGGCTGTTCATGTTGAGACTGATTATTGAAAGATAAGTTTTTGTTGACATCATGCTGTCGGTGAAGTCCTTGTTTCTATAGATTGTCTCTATAGATTCTATATTCTGTTCTATGTCTGTCTTATGGTCTTTCTTCTTTTAAAGAACCCATTTTCATATTTCTTTCAGTGCCCCATTTTATGGGGACCTTGTGGTTATTGTCCTCTTGCTTTTGGCTTATCTTCTGGGATAGGGACCTGGTGCATTATTTTCCCATTATTCTTGCTTGATTTGAGTCACCCTTCTAGATATTAAGGGGCTGAGCTCTTTGGAAATCGATTTTTCAGGCTTTTGGTCTCTGGAGGTTTTTGTTCTTTTGAGACTTTTTGTAGGCTTTTCAGAATGTCTGAGCAAAAAAAATCTGCCTGTACTCAGACCTCCACTTTAGAAAGAAGCCTCAATTTGTTCCCCTCTGTGTGGTTCAGAACATACAGACTCCTCCTCTGCAAACTCCACTACACACTACAGCCTTCCACAAGCAGTGCACATGCCCAGGCACCATCCCAGTGGTCACCAAGGCACCAACTTGTTTATGTCCCCCGTGCCACTAAAACTGGCAGTGTTATCTCCCTGGGGAACCCACTTATGGTGGCTCTTTTGCTGGGACTGCTTTCTGGTGTCCAGGCCCATGCCGGGTGCACTCAGACCCCCACAGGTCATGCAGGCCATGGCAGTATTCTGTCCTGAGATTGCCCTGTGCTCTCTCAGGTATGGGTTGGGAGTGCTCAGACCTCTAGGTAATGTGGGCCTCAGCGATTCTGAATGGGGTCGTGCTCCTATGTTCCCTCAGGTGCAGACTGGGTGTGCTCAGACCCTATGGTGGGATGCAGAGGACTGAGGTCCCAGAGACTGCCAGCTGGCGACCACACCAAGCTCTCTTAGGTGCTTGCAAGAGTGAACCCAGCCTGAGTGGTGATACAAGCAGCAGAAAGCTGCAGACTCATGGACCATGGACTGGAGCCCCTGCTGGTCTCTGACATGGGTGGTCACCCATGGTCCTTCCTGGGAACATGGGCTTAGGCCTGTGCCCATGACCACCTGATTCTGCTAGTTACCCCTTCAGATCTTCTGTTCTTTTTGAGTGGTTTTATCCAGACTAAGTTAATGCTGGTCCCCAATCACAAAGCACTTTTGCATTGGGGTGTTATTTTCCTTTGGTCCATTCTGGTGGCTCCCTCCCCCTTCTGTTTATCCTCTTATATCAGCCCACATGTTCCCACACCATTTTACCTCTCTACTGTTGTCTTCTGCTCCCACAGACATCCAGAGATGTATAATCTTACATCTCAGGCTGGTTTCATGGGTGTTTATAGTGTTCTGGTAGATATTTAGCTCCCTTTAGGTGACTGGTTGAAAGAGGGTCTCCTACTCTTCCAACACCTTGCCCCTCTTCCCTAGATATACATTTTTTACTGTTTTTCTTACTTCCTACTTTTCCTTTGTTTTAAGCAATGTCAAAGTAGTTTATTTTCAATTGTATTTTTACACTTTGTACTTTTATTTATTTATTTTTATTATGTTCAATTAGCCAACATTTGGTAGTACATCATTAGTTTTGGATGTAGTGTTCAATGATTCATTAGTTGTGTATATCTCCCTCATATGTGGAATATAAAGAATAGTGCAGTGGACCATGAGGGAAAGGAGGGAAAACTGAATGGGAATAATCCAGAAGGGAGACAAACCATAAGAAACTCTTGACTCTTACTATTCTTACACTTTTCTTTTTTAAAAAATTTGAATTCAATTAGCCAACATATAGTACGTCATTTGTTTTTGATATGTTCAATGATTCATTAGTTGCGTATAACACCCAGGGCTCATCATATCACGTGCCCTCCTTATTGTCCATTACTGAGCTACCCATCCACCCACCCACCTCCCTTTCTGCAATCCTCACTTTGTTTCCCAGAGTCAAGAGTCTCATATGGTTTGTCTCCCTCTCTTTATTCTGTTTAAGTTTTCCTTCCCTCCCTTCCCCTATGTTCCTCTGCAGTATTCCATATGTTCAACATACGAGTGAAATCATATATAATTGTCTTTCTCAGATTGACTTATTTCACTTAGTAATACCCTCCAGTTCCATCTATGACATCATAAATGGTAGGCATGGCATCTTATGCCATAAGATGGTAGTTCCATCCATCTTTTCTGATGGATGGGTAGTATTCCATTGTATATATGAATCACATCCTCTTTATCCATTCATCTGTTGAAGGGTATCTTGTCTTATTCCACTGTTTGGCTATTGTGGACATTGTGGCTATGAACGTTGGTGTTCATGTGTCCCTTCTCTTCACTACAACTGTACTTTTAGGGTAAACACTCAGTAGTGCAATTGTTGGGTCATAGGGTAGCTCTATTTTTATCATTTGAGGAACCTCTACCATGTTTTCCAGAGTGGCTGTACCAGTTTGCATTCCCACCACGTGTAGGAGAGTTACCCTTTCTACACATCCTAGCCAACATTTGTTGTTTCCTGTTTTTTTGCCATTCTAACTGATATTAGGTGGTATCTTATTGTGGTTTTAATTTGTATTTCCCTTATGGCAAGTGATGCGGAGCATCTTTTCATATATCTGTTAGGCATTTGTATGGTTTTTTTTTTTTTTTTTTGGAGAAGTTTCTGTTTATGTCTTCTGACCATTTCTTGACTGGATTATTTGCTTTTTGGGTGTTGAGTTTCAGAAGATCTTTATAGGTCTTGAATATCAGCCCTTTATTTGTAATGTCATTTACAAATACCTCTCCCATTCCATAGGTTGCTTTTTAGTTGTGTTGATTGTATCCTTTGTTGTGCAGAAATTTGCAATCTTGATGAAATTTTAATAGTTCATTTTTGCTTTTGTTTCCTTTGCCTTTAGAGAAATGTCTTGCAAGAACTTGCTGTGGTCAAGGTTGAAGAGGTTACTGCTTGTGTTGTCCTCTAGGATTTTGATGGGTTCTTATCTCACATTGAGGTCTTTCATCCATTTTGAGTTTATCTTTGTGTATGGTATAAGAGAATGATCCCGGTTTAATCTGCTCCATGTGGCTGTCAAATTTCCAAGCACCATCTATTGAAGACACTGTCTTTTTTCCATTGGACATTCTTTCCTGCTTTGTCAAAGATTACTTGACCATAGAGTTGAGGGTCTGTTTCTGGGCTCTCTATTCTGTTCCACTGGTCTATGTGTCTGTTTTTCTGCCAATACCATGCTGTCTTGATGATCACAGTTTTGTAATAGAACTTGAAATCAGACATTATGATGCCCCCAGGGATGGTTGTTTCTTTTTTCAACATTCCCCTGGCAATTCAGGGTCTTTTCCGACTCTATACAAATTTTTGAATTCTTTGTTCCAGCTCTGTGAATAATTTCATTGGTATTTTGATAGGGATTGCAGTGAATGTGTAGGTTGCTTGGGGCAGCATAGGCATTTTAATGTTTTTTCTTCCAATCCATGAGCATAGAATGTTTTTCCATCTCTCTCTGTCTTCCTCAGTTTCTTTCATAAGTGTTCTGTAGCTTTTAGAGTACAGATCCTTTACCTCTTTGGTTAGGTTTATTCCTATGTATCTTATGGGTTTTGATGCAGTTGTAAATGGGATAAATTCCTTAATTTCTCTTTCTCCTATCACATTGTTAGTGTATAGAAAAGTAACTGATTTCTGTTTATTAATTATATGTAGTTCCACATTTCTGAATTGCTGTATGAGTTCTAGTAATTTTATTTTTTATGTTTCCCACATAAATTTTTATGTCATCTGTGAAGAGGGTTTGATTCTTCTTTGCCAATTTGGATGCATTTATTTCTTTTTGTTATCTGATCGGTGAGGCTAGAACTTCTGGTATTATGTTGAACAATAGTGGTAAGAGTCAGCATCCCTGTCATATTTCTGACCTTTAGGGAAAAGCTCCGTTTTTCCCCATTGAGAATGATGTTCACCTTTGGCTTTTCATAGATGGCTTTTATGATATTGAGGTATGGTCACTCTATCCCTATACTTTGAAGATTTTTAATCAAGAAAGGATGCTGTATTTTGTCAAATGTTTTTTCTTCATTAATTGAGAGGATCATATGGTTCTTTTTAAAATAAATGAATAACAAAATTTTATTTTAAGTTGACATCCATAATTATACTATTTTGAGGAGGGGGCAAGATGGCAGAGAAATAGGAGATCCTATTGCAACCTGTCCCCAAAAGTGAGCTGGATATCTACCAGAACACACTGAACACCCATGAAATCAGCCTGAGGAGCAAGATATTTCACTTCTGGATCTCTGTGGGAGCAGAAGACAGCAGTGGAGAGGTAAAGCAAAGTGGGAACACTCGAACTGATATCGGAGGATAAACAAAAGGGGGAAGGAGCCACCAGAAGCAGTGCAAGGACAGCATTACCCCAAAAGAAAGTTCCCGGTGGTTGGGGAGCAGCAATAACTTAGAGTCAGGTTAAAAAACACTTAAAAAGAGCAAAAGGTTCTGAGGAGCAACTAGTGGAAGGGGGTGGTCACGGGCACAGACCTCGCCCCACATTCCCAGGAAGGACATCACTCACCTCAAAGAGAGACTAGTAGGAGGTGGGGGTCCAGGTGTGGCTGCGCAACCTACAGCTTTCCGCTCCGTATACCATTTTGTGGGTGAGGCGTGTGGGCTCTTGTAAGCACATTAGAGAGTCTGGTGTGGTCCAGGAGCCTGCAGCTTTTCTCTGTGTACAGCATTCCCTAGACAGTGCACCCCTGACCACAAGACATCCTCGCCCTGCGGTGGTAGGGTCTGGCTGCTCCCAGCTGGCCCTGGAGAGAATGCAGGCAGCTGGACTAATCTTGGACAGGAATCATGAGAAGAGACTTAGGGAGATAGGGCAAGATGGCGGAGGTGTAGGTTGCTGAGATAGTGTTGGATCCCAGAAGTTCAGCTAGATAGTTATCAAACCATTCTAAAAGCCTGCAAACCCAACAAGAGAGAGAAGAGACGAAGAACAGCATTTCTAGGAGCAGAAAATTGACCGCTTTCTGAAAGATAGGACGTGTGGAAAAAGTGAATCCAGAGTGACAGGAAGAGAGACCACAGGATGAGGGGCCAGAGATATGTTGGAGAAAATTATAGTAGAGAATTTCCCTAATCTGGCGAAAGGAATAAGCATTAAAATCCAGGAGGCACAGAGAGACGCCCTCAAAATCAATAAAAATAGGTCTACACCCCATCATCTAATATTAAAACATACAAATCTTAATGACAAAGAGAAAATCCTAAAAACAGCTCTGGACAAGAAGTCAGTAGAATACAAAGGCAGAAATGTTAGATTGGCAGCAGACCTATTCACAGAGACCTGGCAGGCCAGAAAGGACTGGAATGATATATTCAGAGCACTAAACGAGAAAAATATGAAGCCAATAATACTGTATCCAGCTAGGCTGTCACTGAAAATAGAGGGAGAGATAAAAAGCTTCTAGGACAAACAAAAACTGAAAGAATTTGCAAACACAAAACCAGCCCTACAGGAAATACTGAAAGGGGTCCTCTAAGCAATGAGAAAGCCTAAAAGGAAGATAGACCAGAAAGGAACAGGGACAATATACAGTTAACAGTCACTATACAGGCGATAAAATGGCACTAAATTCATATCTGTCAATAGTTACCCTGAATGTAAATGGGCTAAATGCCCCAATCAAAAAACAGTATCAGAATGGATAAAAATAAAAAGACCCATCAATATGCTGTCTACAAGAAACTCATCTTAGACCCAAAGACACCTCCAGATTTAAAATGAGGGGGTGGAAAACAATTTACCATGCTAATGGACATCAAAAGAAAGCAATTCTTATATCAGATAAATTAGATTTTAAGACAAAGACTGTAATAAGAGATGAGGAAGGACACTATACCATAATTAAAGGGACTGTACAACAAGAAGATCTAACAATTGTAAATATTTATGCCCCTACCATGGGAGCAGACAATTATATAAACCAATTAATAACAAAGTCAAAGAAACACATCAACAATAATACAATAATAGTAGGGAACATTAATACCTCCTCATCGAAATGGACAGATCATCTAAGCAAAAGATCAACAAGGAAATAAAGCTTCTAAAGGACACACTGGACCAGATGGACATCACAGATATATTCACAATGTTCCATCCCAAAGCAACAGAGTACACATTCTTCTCGAGCACACATGGAACATTCTCCAGAATAGATCACATCCTGGGACACAAATCAGGTCTCAATCGGTGCCAAAGATTGGGATCATTCCCTGCATATTTTCAGAGCACAATGCCATGAAACTAGAACTCAATCACAAGAGGAAACTTGGAAAGAACTCAAATATATGGAGACTAAAGAGCATCCCACTAAAGAATGAATGGCTTAACCAGGAAATTAAAGAAGAACTTAAAAAATTCATGGAAACAAATGAAAATGAAAACACAACTGTTCAAAATCTTTGGGACACAGCAAAGGCAGTCCTAAGAGGAAAATATATAGCAATGCAAGCCTTTCTCAAGAAACAAGAAAGATCTCAAATGCATAACCTAACCCTACACCTAAAGGAACTGGAGAAAAAACAGCAAAGAAAGCCTAAACCCAGCAGCAGAATAGAAATAATAAAGATCAGAGCAGAAATCAATGAATTAGAACCAAAAGGATAGTAGAACAAATCAACGAAACTAGGGGCTGGTTCTTTGAAAGAATTAATAAAATTGATAAACCCTTGGCCATACTTATCAAAAATAAAAGAGAAAGGACCCAAATTAATAAAATCAAGAATGAAAGAGGAGAAATCACAACCAACACCAAAGACATACAAACAAGTATAAGAACATATTATGAGCAGCTATACACCAGCAAATTAGACAATCTGGAAGAAATGGACGCTATCCTAGAGACACATAAACTACCAAAACTGACCCAGGAAGAAATAGAAAACCTGAACAGACCCATAAGCAGTAAGGAGATTGAAGTAGTCATCTGAAATCTCCCAACAAACAAGAGCTCAGGGCCAGATGACTTCCCAGGGGAATTCTACCCAACATTTAAAGAAGAATTAATGCCTATTCTTCTGAAATTGCTCCAAAAAATAGAAATGGAAGGGAAACTTCCAAACTCATTTTATGAGTCCAGTAATACCTTGATCCCAAAACCAGACAAGGACCACAGCATAAAGGAGAATTATAGACAGTTATCCTTAATGAACACGGATGTAAAAATTTTCACCAAAATACTAGCCAACAGGATCCAACAGTACATTAAAAGGATTATTCACCACAATCTAGTGGGATTTATACCTGGGCTGCAAGGTTGGTTCAACATCCACAAATCAATCAATGTGATACAATACATTAATAAAAGAAAGAACAAGAACCATATGATACTCTCAATTGATGTGGAAAAAGCATTTGACAAAGTACAATATCTTTCTTGGTCAAAATTCTTCAAAGAGTAGGCATAGTGGGTACATTCCTAAACATCATCAAAGCCATCTATGAAAAACCCACAGCGAATATCATTCTCAATGGGGAAAAGCTCAGAGATTTTCCCCTGAGCTCAGGCACACGGCTGGGATGCCCACTATCTCCACTGCTATTCAACATAGTACTAGAAGTCCTAGCCTCAGAAATCAGACAACAAAAAGAAATCAAAGGCATCCAAATTGGCAAAGAAGAAATCAAACTCTCACTCTTTGTAGATGATATGATGCTTTATGTGGAAAACCCAAAAGACTCCTCTCCAAGACTGCTAGAACTCATCCAGGAATTCAGTCAAGTATCAGGATATAAAATTAATGCTTAGAAATCAGTTGCATTTCTATATACCAACAGCATGACAGAAGAAAGAGAAATTAAGGAGTTAATTCCATCTACAATTGCATCCAAAACCATAAGATATCTAGGAATAAACCTAACCAAAGTGGCAAAGAATCTGTACTCAGAAAACTACAAAGTGCTCATGAAAGAAATTGAGGAAGACTCAAAGAAATGGAAAAACGTTCTGTGCTCACAGATTGGAAGAACAAAAATTGTGGAAATGTCTATTCTACCTAAAGCAATCTACACATTTAATGCAATCCCTATCAAAATACCATCAATTTATTTCAAAGAAATGAAACAAATAATCCTAAAATTTATATGGAACCAGAAAAGACCACGAATAGCCAGAGGGATGTTGAAAAAGAAAACCAAAGCTGGAGGCATCACAATTCCTGACTTCAAGCTCTATTACAAAGATTTAATCATTAAGACAGTGTGGTATGGGCACAAAAATAGACACATAGATCAATGGAACAGAATAGAAAGGCCTGAAATGGATCCCCTACTCTGTGGTCAACTACACTTCGACAAGTCAGGAAAGAATATCCAATGGAAAAATGACAGTCTCTTCAACAATTGGTGTGGGGAAAACTGGACAGCCACATGCAGAAGAATGAAACTGGACCATTTCCTTACACTGCACAGAAAAGTAGACTCAAAATGGCACAAAGACCTCAGTGTGACACAGGACTCCATCAAAATCCTGGAGGAGAACACAGGCAGCAATCTCTTCAACCTCAGCCACAGCAACTTCTTCCTAGAAACATCTTCAAAGGCAAAGGAAGCAAGGGCAAAAATGATCTCTTGGGACTTCATCAAGATCAAAAGCTTTTGCACATCAAAGGAAACAGTCAACAAAACCAAAAGACAACTGACAGAATGGGAGAAGATTTTCGCAAATGACATATCAGATAAATGACAAATCAGATCAGATCAGATTTTGGCTAGTATCCAAAATCTATAAAGAACTTCTTAAACTTAACACTTAAAGAACAAATAATCCAATCAAGAAGTGGACAGAGGATATGAACAGACACGTCTGCAAAGAGGGTATCCAAATAGCTAACAGACACAAGAAAAAGTGCTCATCATCACTTGGCACCAGAGAAATATGAATCAAAACCAATGTGAGATACCATCTCACACTACTCAGAAGGGCTAAAATTAGCAAGTCAGGAAACGACAGATGTTGGTGAGGATGCAGAGAAAGGGGAACCGTCCTACTCTGTTGGTAGGAATGCAAGCTAGTGTAGCCACTCTGGAAAACAGTATGGGGGTTCCTCAAAAAGTTGAAAATAGAGCTACCCAATGAACAGCAATCACACTACTGGGTACTTACCCTTAAGATACAAACGTCGTGATCCGAAGGGGCACATGCACCTGAATGTTTATAGCAGCAATGTCCACAATAGCCAAACTTTTTGAAAGAACTTAGCTGTCCATCAACAGATGAATGGGTAAAGAAGAGTGGTATATAGATACAATGGAATACTATACAACTATCAAGAAAATCGAAATCTTGCCATTTGTTATGACATGGGTGTAGCTGGAGGTCATTATGCTAAGGGAAATAAATTAGTCAGAGAAAGATAATTATCACATGATCTCTCTGATTTGAAGAATTTGAGAGGCAGGGCGGGGGGGTCTTGGGAGTTGGGGGAGAGAAATGAAACAAATGGGATGGGGAAGGAGACAAATGACTCCTAAACTCACAAAGCGAACTAAGGGTAGCTAGGAGGTGGGGGTTAGGGATAGGGTAGCTGGGTTATGGACATTGGGGAGGGTATGTGCTATGGTAGGTGCTGTGAAATGTGTAAGCCTGACAATCCACAAACATGAACCCTGGGGCAAATAATACATTATATGTTAATTTAAAAAAAGGGAAAAAAAAAAGATGATAGTTTGGGTACAACATCCATTTGGATGTTTGGTGAAGACTAATAATATAAGACCCTTATCATTTCAGTTTTAGACCAGTTAAAATTGTAGGACTTGCAAATGGTTTCATAATGTTTTTCTTTTTTCATTTTATTTATTTAACTTTTAAATTTAATTCTATTTTTTCAGTGTTCCAAGATTCATTGCTTATGCACCACACCCAGTGCTCCATGCCATACGTGCCCTCCTTTAATACACACCACCGGGCTCACTTATCCCCTCACCCACCCTCCAAAACCCTCAGTTTGTTTCTCAGAGTCCACAGTCTTTCATCTTCGTCTCCCCTTCTGATTTCACCTTTCCTTTCCTTTTCCTATTATTATTTTAATGTTTTTTTTTTTAAAATAAACAATTATTTTGGCCAAACTTCCACACACCCAATATGGTTAACCAAAACAAAAAAATAAATAAATAATGAGTCAAAATCTATATTTTCAAAATTTTGATTTTAATTCTTTTTCAGAAGTGTAAAAAAATTTGTTTAAATATAATCACACTTTTTTCTTTAGAATGGGGAAGACTTTGATTCAATAGTCTGAAACATAGCATGTGAGGGGTACCTGGTTGGCTCAGTAAGATGAGCATGTGACTCTTGGTCTCAGATTTGTGATTTTGAGCCCCAAATTGGGTGTAGAAATTACCTTAAAAATAATTTTTAAAATTGAAATGTAGCATGTAATAAAATGTGTTTTTTTTTTTCAGGGTACAAACAATAGTAAATTAGTAAACTATAAGAAAGGCTCTGCTACATCTTTTTTTAACTGATATACATTTTCTAGAGCATAGTACTTTGAAGAAAGTTGAGAAGTTTGTAAAAACGCAATCAATAGAAAACCAGATCCTGTTCAATCTATGAAGTCTGGTTACAAAGAGTAATGATGATGTAGATGATCTTACGAGTTTCACTCTTTGAACATAGGTACTGTACTTTCTTTTGGAGCTTAAAGAATGAAAACCTTTGAAGAAATTCCACAGTTACAAATTCAAACATTGTGTATTGATTTTCTCCTTAAGACTAGGCATTTGAGGTCATGTAAGCTTTACTCCATCATGTACCCATTGATGGAGTAGGTTGACATTCATCAAAACAAAGCAAAAATGAATAGCAATCTCTAATGCTCACACTTTGGACACATCACCTGAATAATAAAATATCCTAGCTTCTTAGGAAGAATATAAATGCAAGAAAGGCAGAAAATGATATAACAAGCAGACTCATATAATTACTTATTTTTGGTTCAAAAAATTAGAATTAAATTATCATCTATTCTCTTCCATTTAATACTCTTTCATACATTTTATTTGTATATGCTGCAGAAACAAGTACTACTTACTTTTACATATATTTTCACTTGGAAAAATAGCTAGACACAGATTAGTAGTGCCCAAACTTAGCAGATAAATGGAACCATGGAGGCAATTTTAAAATGCAGGTACTGGGGCTCACTCCAGGAGATTTTACTTCAGAAAAACTAAAGACAATCTCCAAAATATTTAC
>JAQQSY010000034.1:67457-78917 GCA_028646535.1 Procyon lotor
TTCTTTCTTTCTTTCTTTCTTTCTTTCTTTCTTTCTTTCTTTCTTTCTTTCAACTTTTTCTTCCTCCCTTCCTTACAGTATATTCAAACAGGGTAGTGATTCAGTAAGCTGTCTACCAAGTATACAATGTCCTTTTATTTTGGTGTCAGGAGCTGTGGATTCCTATTCTAGCTCTGCCTCTAAATGGTTGTGTGACTTTGGATGATACACTCCCTCTTCTACTATTTGGTCCCCATTTATTCATATATTTAAATAAAGTAATTGTAATTGAGAGTCTCTAAAATCCATTCTTATTCTAAATCCCTCTAATCTGAAATTTTAATGGTGCTTTATACCATAAGAACAGTACACAGAGAAGTACCCAACAACAATTTGCCATATTCTATGTGGTTTTAAATGTCAGTGTTTAGGTGAAAAATGCACATGGCATCTGAGCAATAGAATAGATCAAATCAAATATAACAAAACAAAATGTTTGACCAAGTTTGTCCCTAGTATTCAAGCATGGCAGGAATCTCATTGTTTTTTTATATGGCAATGGTAAATAACACATAACATAAAATTTACCATATTAACCATTTATAAATGTAGTTGTACAATTCAGTTGTATTAAATATATTTAAATTGTAGTGAAACAGATTTCCAAAACTTTTTTTTTTCAGCTTGCAAAGTGGTAAATCTATATCCATTAACAATGAGTCCCCATTTCCCCCTCCGCCCTGTTTCTGGTAACTCTCTGCATGAATATGAATACTTTATTTTGCGTATGTAGGTAGAATTATACAGTACTCGATTTTTGTGACCAGCTTATTTCATTAGCATAATTTCCCCAAAGTTCAACCATGTTGTAGCATGACAGGATTCCCTTCATTTTAAGACTGAATAATATTTCATTGTATGCATATATGATATTTTATTTATTCATTCATACATTTGAGTCATTTTCACTTTTTGGCCATCGTAAATATTGCTGCTGTGAACATGGGTGTTAGGGTTAAGGTTAAATACCTCTTTAATACTCTGCTTTCAGCTCTTTTGAATATATAACCAGAAGTGGCTTTCTGTCTCTCTTATTTTCCCCTTTATTTGTTTTGTTTCTTAAATACCACATATGAATGAAATCATATTGTATTTGTCTTTCTCTGACTGACTTATTTCACTTAGCATTATATACTACAGTTCCATCCATGTCTCTACAAATGGCAAAATTTCATTCTTTTAAATGGCTGAATAATATTCCATTGTATGTATATACCACATCTTCTTAATCCATTCATCAATTGGTAGATAATTGAGCTTCTGCAATATCTTGGCTATTGTAAATAATGGTTCTATAAACATAAGGGTACATGTTTCACCTTTAATTAGTGTTCTTCTATTCTTTCAATAAATACCCAGTGGTATGAATGATGGATCATATGGTAGTTCTATTTTTAAGTTTTGGAGGAAACTCAATACTGTTTTCCACAGTGGCTGCACTAGTTTGCATTCCAACCAACAGTATATGATTGTTCCTTTTACTGCACATCCATGCCGACATCTGTTGTTTATTGTATTCTTGATTTTAGACATTCTGACAGATGTAAACTGAGGTGATATCTCATTATAGTTTTGATTTGTATTTCCCTGATAATAAGTGATGATAAGCATCTTTTCATGTGTTTGTTGACCATCTATATGTCTTCTTTGGAAAAAATGTCTGTTCATATATTCTGCCCATTATTTGACTAGATCATTCATTTTAGGGGTTGGTGAGTTTTGTAAGTTCTTTATATATTTAGGAAACTGGACTTTTACCAGCTATGTGATTTGCAAATATCTTCTCCCATTCCATAGGTTGCCTTTTAGTTTTCTTGATTGTTTCTTTTGCTGTGCAGAAGCTTTTTATTTTATTTTTTAAATTTTATTTATTTATTTCATAGAGAGAGAGAGATAAATCACAAGTAGGCAGAGAGGCAGGCAGAGAGAGAGGGGGAAGCAGGCTCCCTGCTGAGCAGAGAGTTTGATGCAGGGCTTGATCCCAGGACCCTGAGATCATGACCTGAGCTGAAGGCAGAGGCTTTAACCCACTGAGCCACCCAGGCACCCCAGAAGCTTTTTATTCTGAAGTCCCAAAAGCTTATTTTTGCTTTTGTTTACCTTGTCTTAAGAAGCATATCCTTTTTTCTAAAATTTATATGTTTTTTTAGAGAAAGAGAGAGGGAGGAGGGGGAGAGGGAAAGAGAGAGAGAGAGAATCTTAAGCAGGCTCAGTATGGAGCCGAACATAAGTTTCAATCCTACCACCCAAAGATCAGGAAGTGAGCTGAAATTAAGAGTCAGAAGCTTAACTAACTGAGCCAGCCAGCACCACAGACACATCTTTATAGAAGTTGCTAAAGCTAGTGCCAAGGAAGTTACTGCCTATGTTCTTTCTAAGATTCTGATTGTTTCAGACCTCATATCTGGGTCTTTCATCCATTTTGAATTTATTTTTGTGTAAGATGTAAGTGGTCCAAAAGTTTCTTTTTCTTACTCTCCCTTCCTCCCTTCCTCCTTACCTCCCTTCCTCCCTTCCTCCCTTCCTCCCTTTCTTTCTTTCTTTCTTTCTTTCTTTCTTTCTTTCTTTCTTTCTTTCTTTCTTTCTTTCTCTCTCTCTCTCTCTCTCTCTCTCTCTCTCTCTCTCTCTCTCTCTCTTTCTTTTTTGTAAACAGTCTAAGTTCATCTTTTTGCATGTTGCTGTCCAGTTTTCACAGCATCATTTGTTAAAAAGACTGTCTTTTCCCGTTGGATATTCTGTCCTGTTTTGTCAAAGATTAATTGATCACATAGTGTGGGTTCATTTCTGGGTATTCTATTCTATTCCACTGATCTATGTGTCTATTTTTGTCACTACAGTTTTGTAATATAACTTGAAGTCCAGAATTGTAATATCTTTAGCTTTGCTTTTCTTTTTCAAGGTTGTTTGGGCTATCCACGGTTTTTCTGGTCCCATAAAAATTTTAGGATGATTTCTTCTATCTCTGTGAAAAATGCTGGTGATATTTTGATAGGGATTACATTAAATAGGCAGATTTCTTCAGGTAATATAGACATTTTAACAATATTTCTTCTTTCAATCTATAGGCATTGAATGTCTTTCTATTTTTTTGTGTCCTCTTCAGTTTCTTTCATCAGTATTTTATTGTTTTCAGAGTACAGGTCTTTCACCTCTTTGGTTAGGTTTATTCCTAGGTATCTCATTATTTTGGCTGCAATTATAAATGGGATTGTTCTCTTAATTTCTATTTCTGCTGCTTCATATATTGCTGTATAGAAATGCAACCGATTTTTATACATTGATTTTGTATTCTATGACTTTATTGAATTTGCTTATCAATTCTAGAGTTGTTTTGTAGACTCAGGTTTTTTTTATCTAAGATATCATGTCATTGCATATAGTAGAACTTGTACCTCTTCCTTACTGATTTATTTCTTTTTTTTTTTTGTCTGATTTCTGTGGCTAAGACTTCCAGTAATATGATGAATAAAAGTGTTGAGAGTGAATACCCTTGTCTTATTCCTGAACTTAGGGAAAAACTGACAGTGTTTAGGATGATGTTAGCTGTGGGAATTTCATATGCAGCCTTTTTAATATTGAGATATGTTACCTCCAAACCATTTTTTGAGGGCTTTTATCATGAATCGATGTAGCAATTTGCCAAATGCTTTTTCTCCATCAATTGAAAAGATCAAATGGTTCTTATCCTTTCTCTTATTGATGTAATGTATCACATTGATTGAGTTGCAAATATTGAACCACACTTGCAACCCAGGATTAAATCCCATTTGATTGTGATGATTTTTTAAATGTGTTGCTGGAATCCCTTTGCTATTATTTTATTGAGAATTTTTATATCTGCATATCAGAGAGATTGGCCTGTAGTTCTCTTTTTTTAGTGGAGTCTTTATCTGGTTTTGGTATCAGTATAATTTTGACCTCATAGAATGCATTTGTTTCCTTCAATTTCTTCCTTCCTTCCTTCCTTCCTTCCTTCCATCCTCCCTTCCTCCCTCCCTCCCTCCCTCCCTCCTTCCTTCCTTCCTTCCTTCCTTCCTTCCTTCCTTCCTTCCCTCCTTTTTTAAATTTTTCTTTCTGTCTGTCTGTCTTTTGAATAGACTTAGAAGGTATTAAGGTATTAATAATAGGTATTAAGAATTCTTTAAATTTTTGGTAGAATTTGCCTGTGAAGCTATCTGCTCTTGGACTTTTGTTTCTTGGGAATTTTTGTTTATTTTTTTGTTTTTGTTTTTTGTTTTGTATTTTTTGTGTGTGTGTTTACAGACTAAGTTTCTTTGCCAGTTATCAGTTTGTTCAAATTTTCTATTTCTTCCTGTTTCAGTTTTGGTAGTTTATGTGTTTCTAGGAATTTAGCTCTTTCTTCTAGATTTCCAACTTTTTGGCTTATGATTTTTCATAATATTTTCTTTTGATTGTATTTCTGTGGTGTTGGCTTTTATTTCTCCTCTCATTTGTAATTTTATTTATTTGAGTCTTCTTTTTTCTTTTGATCATTCTGTTTAGAAGTTTATCAGTTTTATCAGCTTCTGGTTTCATTGTTCTGTTCTAATCTTTATTATTTTATTTTTTTCTGCTGGTTTTAGGTTTGTCTACTATTATTTTTCTATCTCATCTAGGTGCAAGTTTAAGTTGTTTATTTGAGATTTTTATGGCTTCTTGAGGTAGGCCTATATTGCTATAAACTTCCCTTGTAGAACTACTTTTGCTTCATCCCAGTTATTTTGAACTGCTGTGTTTTCATTCTCATACTTTTTAATTCTTTCTTTGATTTTTTCATTAATACATTTATTATTAAGTTTCATATTATTTAACCTCCGTGTATTTGTTATCTTTTCAGAGTTTTCTTGTGTTTGACTTCTAGCTTCATAGCCTTGTTGTCAGGAAAAGTGCATGGTATGAGTTTGATCTTCTTGAATTTATTGAGGCTTGTTTCATGCAATAATATGTGATATATTTTGAAGATTGTTCTGTGTGCACTTGAAAAAGATGTAAATTTGCTGTTTCAAGATGGAATGTTCTGAAACATTTGTTAACTCCATTTGGTCCAATTTGTTATTCAAATCCATTGTTACTTTGTTGATGTTCTTTTAGATGATCTGTCTATTGAAGTAAGTTAGTTGTTAAAGTTCCTTATTATTATTATTATTATATTCTTATATTATCTATTGGTTCTTTTTTTTTAAGATTTTATTTATTTGACAGAGAGAAACACAGTGAGAGAGGGAACACAAGCAGAGGGAATAGTAGCGGGAGAAGTAGGCTCCCTGCTGTGCAGAGAGCCGGATGTGGGGCTCGATCCCAGGACTCTGGGATCATGACCTGAGCCGAAGGCAGACGCTTAACGACTGAGCCACCCAGGCACCCCTCTATTGGTTCTTTTTATTTGTCTTTTACTGATTTATGTATTTGGGTGATCCTTTGTTAGGTGCAGGAATATTTGCAATTATTATATATTCTTGTTGAATTGTTTATTTTATTATTATATAATGTACTTGTCTCTTGTTACTATCTTTTTTTAAAGTCTGTTTTGTGCAATGTAAGTATTACTACTCCATCTTTCTTTTGACATCCATTTGCATGTTAGATATTCCTCTATGCTCTCACTTTCAATCTGCTGGCATCTTGAGGTCTAAAATGAATCTCTTGTAGGTATCAGATAGGAGGATCTTGTTTTTTCAATCTATTCTGTCACCCTATATCTTTTGATTAGAGCATTTAGTCTATTTGCATTCAAAGTAATTATTGACAGAAATGTATTTATTGCCACTGTTTTACTTGTTTTATGGTTGTTTCTGAAGATTTTAACTGGTCCTTTCTTGTCTTTTTCTTTTTCATGTTTTGTTGATTTTCTTTAGTGATATACTTGGATTCCTTTGTCTTTATTCTTTGCATATTTATTAGTAGTTTTTGATATATGGTTACCATTTCCATGAAAAAAATAAAACATTTATTACAAAGCAAAACTACTGGAAACACATTCTGTCAGAGTTTGCTTGTCTAAGATAGATTTTATTTCCACTCTCTTTTCAAGGATGATTTTGCAAGCTACAGAATTTTAGGTTGATTTTTTTTTTTTATCTCAATACTTTATTTTATTCCTCTCCTTTCTTTCATGACTTCTGATGAGAAGTCAAATATAATTCTTATCTTTACTTACCCATGTTTGCTTTTTCTATGCCCTGACTTCTTTTTTTAGAAATATTTATTTATTTATTTATTTATTTATTTAAGCGGGGGGATAAGCAGAGAGAAAAAGAGAATTCTGAAGCAGACTCCCCACTGAGCACAGAGCCCAACACATGAGATCAATCCCAGAATTATAGATTATGATTTGAGCTGAAATCAAGAGTTGGTTGCTCAGCTGACTGAGCACCTAGGCCCTCCTATTCCTGACTTCTTTGAAGATGTTTTTATATATTTGATTTTCTATAGTTTGAATAGCATGTGCACAGGTAGTTTAAGGGCATGTATCTTGTTTGGCATTTCTTGATGTTCTTGGAGCTGTTTGCTGTCTAACTAACATTCATTTGGTGATATTCTTGGTTATTATTACTTTAAATATTTTCTCTGTTCCTTTATTTACTTTTCTCTTCATAGTCCCATTATATGTATGTTGTACCCTTAAAAGTTGTCCCACCATCCTTGTATATTCTGTTCCTTTTTTTCAGTCTTTCCTTTGATTTTCATTTTTAGAAATTTCTGTTGACACATTCTAAAGCACAGAGGTTCTTTTTTCATCTCTGTTTGCTCTATAAATAAACCTATCAAAGACATTATTTTATTACACTTTTTTTAATCTCTAGAATTTCTTTGAGCTCTTTTATAGGATTTCTGTATCTCTACTTATTTGCTTGTCTGTTCTAGCATGTTGTCTACTTTTTCATGAGAACTTTTAGCATATTTTGAAGATTTTATATATATGTGTGTGTGTATATATATATTTCTGAATCTTACATGTCCATTTTTTTTCTTTTTTAATACAGTTTATATATTTTTATTGGATGGTGGACAAGTTGTATTAGGTAGAAGGAACTGTAGGAAATAGGTTTCAATAATGTAACAGTAATGTGTGTTAAGAAGGGAATTCTTCAATAGTCCTATGATTATGTCTCAATCTTTTAGTAACCTATGTCCCTGTACTGTGAATTTCACAGAGCTTTACAGCACCCCTCACCCATGTAGATGGCTAGAATGGTTAGAGGGTGCAAGATTTGAGTATTTCCTTTTCCCTGGAGGGTTAACTCTGGAAATTCCCCAGATTAGGGTCTTGGAAATAGTTTATCCTGATGGCCCACTCTCTAATGACAGAATGCTTTTGCATATTTCAAATTAGTTACTTCTCCCTTTTCACTTCCAGAAATATGAAGAAATTTTCATTTAATCTCCATGTGAAGACCTTCTAGAGATCCTGAGATAAAACTCACAAAAATGTGAGAACTCTCTTATGACTGGGTCCAGTTGAAGTTTTAACTCTCAGATTTGTCCATACTGAGCTTTCAGTAATTTAATTACAGTTTAGATTTTCCTGTCCCAATGCTGATTTCTGTGGACATTTATGCTCATTTGACTCTGCTTTGGTAATTTCTGATTCTCTGTATTTTCCTGTCTGTTTTTCCAATTGGTGAGGCAGGAATCTTCCCTGTCACCTCACTTGTCTGGTGAACTTGAGATTATTTTTCAGTTTGTTCAGTTTTCTCCTTCTTAGAATAGAGTCACAATTTCTAGGCTCCCTATATACTAGACCAGAAAATAAAAATACTTATTGATCCATTTTTCAAATATTAAAACAGCATTGCATTTCTGGAATAAACCCCATTTGATGGTGATATCTTACCTATTTTATATATTGTTGGATTTTATATTCTCATCTTTTTGCTGAAAACTTTTGGACCTGTAATTGTAAAAAATATTGGTTTGTAGTTTTCCTTTCTTTTCAAACCTCTTTGATTTGGGGCAATATTTTTTTTAAAGATTTTATCTATTTATTTGATAGAGAGAGACACAGCGAGAGAGGGAACACAAGTAAGGGGAGTAAGAGAGGGAGAAGCAGGCTCCTCACTGAATAGGGAGCCCAACATGGGGCTCGATCCCAGGACCCTGAGATCATGACCCGAGCCGAAGACAGACGCTTAACAACTGAGAAATATTGACTTCATAATTGAGGTGTTAATGTTCTTTTCTCCTTTCTAATTTATGGAAGAGAATGTGTAGAGTTAGTGTGATTTATTCTTTCAGGCTTGGTAGAAAATGCCATTGAAATAACATAGAAATTGAGATTTCTTTTTTTGAAAGCTAAGTAGATATTTCATGTTGTAATAAAAGACAGCTAAGATGATCTGTTCTTTGAGTATTTTATGAATTCCAAAGAACTGATCTATTTAACCTTAGTTATATAATGTATGTAAGTAGTGTTTTTCATAATATTTTATTATTTTGTTATGTTTATTCTGTCATATTAATATTTTTAATGTCTTTGTGATCTGAAGTAATAGCTACTTTTAATAAGAGGAAGTTCATACCATGTGTCTGACGACAATGGTATGAAGCTAGAAATCAATAACAGGAGGAAAGCCAGAAATTAAAAAACAAATATGGAGATTAAGTGAGCTCTTGAAAACCTAATGGGTCAAAGAATAAATCAAAAAGGATATTAAGACATATCATGAAACAAGTGGAACTGGAAACACAGAGGATGCTACAAAACACTTCTAAGAGGAATGTTTATAAGATAAATGCTTACATTAAGAAACAAGAAGGATCTCAAATAAGCAATATTAGATTACATTAAAAATACTAGTAAAGGATAATAAGCTATGCCCAAAGTTAGGAGAAGGAGGGGAAAAAACAAAGATCAGAGCTGAAACAAATGAAATAGGAACCACAAAAATAATAGGTATGATAAGTGAAACTAAGGGCTGTGTTTTTGAAAAAATAAACAATATTGACAAGACTTTAACTAGACTAACAGAAAAACTAAGAGGACTCAAATAAATAAAATCAGAAATGAAAGAAAAGAGGTGCTTGGGTGGCTCAGTTGTTAAGCGTCTACCTTCAGCTCAGGTCATGATCCCAGAGTCCTGGAATGGAGTCCCACATCAGACTCTTTGATCTGCAGGAAGCCTGCTTCTCCTTCTCCCATTCTCCCTGCTTGTATTCTCTCTCACGCCGTGTCTCTCTCTGCCAGATGAATAAATAAAATCTTTTTAAAAAAGGAAAAAAGAAAAAAAAAAGGGAAAAATAAATGAAAGAAATTATAACTGATAATACAAAATGCAATCTTGAAATATTATTATGAACATTTATAAGCCAATAAAATAGAAAACTAAAAAGAAATTGATAAATTTCTAAAAATATATAATCTAGCAACACTGAATCATGGGGAAATAGAAAATCTTAACAGACTAATATTGAGCAAGGTGATTGATTCAGTATTCAAAAGCCTTCTAACAAAGAAAATCCCAGTAACCATTGATTTTAGTGGTGAATTATACCAAACATTTAAAGAAGAATTGAAGCCAATCTTTCTCAAACTATTCCAAAAAATGAAAGAGATGGAACACTTACTAATTTTAAAAGGCCAGCATTACCTTTTATATCAAAGCCAGATAAGGATAATACAAGAAAAACAATTACCACCACTAATCCTTATAAACAGATGTAAAAATTGTTGACAAAATATTAACATACCAAATTCAAAAGACATTAAAGGAGTTATTCATCATAATCAAGTGGGATTTATCCATGGGATGCAAGAATGGTTCAACATATAGTAATCAAAAAAATGTGATACACCTTGTTAGTAAAATGAAAGATAAAATGATATCATCTCAATAGATTCAGAAAAAGAATTTGATGTAACATGGCATCCTCTCATGATTTATACTCTAACTAAACTTGGTATAAAAAGAACATATTTGTTCACAATAAAGGCTTTTATATGACAGACCTACAGCCAACATCATACTCAATGGTGAAAGATTGAAGATTTTCTTCTTTAGATCAGAGACAAAACATATGCCTACTTTCATCACTTCTATTCAACATAATACTGGAAGTCCTAGCTAGAGCAACCAGAAAATAAAAGAAATAACAGGTATCCAAATTTTAAAGGTAGAAATAAAATTGTTTTTGTTTGTAGATGATGTGATATTTACATAGAAAATCCTAAAGACTCCATGAAATAGCTGTTAGAACTAATAATGGATTTAGCAAGTTGCAGATTACAAAAACAACATACAGAAAACAGTTGTATTTCTATACATTAAAAAAAAGACATCTGAAAAAGAAAGATAACTAATTCATTCACAATGGCATTAAAAACAAAAACAAAAACAGAAACAGCTTAGAAATACTACTAACCAAGGAGGTGAAAGATCTGTGCATCTAAATTTATTTGGTTGTGATGAAGAAATTGAAGAAGACACAAAAAAATGAAAAAAACAAAAACCACTGTTCATGCATTGAAAGACTTAATATTGTTAAATGTCCATATTACCCAAAGCCATCTATAAGTTCAATGCTATCTTTATCAAAATTCTAATTGATTTTTTACATAAATAGAAAAAAAATTCCTATAATTTGTATGCAGCCACAAAAGCAATCTTGAGAAAAAAACATCCAGTCATCATGCTTCCTGAATTTAAACTATACTACAAAGCTATAGTAAGAAAAAAAATATATATATATATGGTACTGGCATATATATAAATATATACAGATGATACATAGACCAATTAAATAGAATATATATATATATATATATATATATATATACACACAGATGATACATAGACCAATTAAATAGAATTAAGAATTTAAAAAAATCCATTTTGAGTTTATCTTTGTGTATGGTGTAAGAGAATGGTCCAGTTTCATTCAAAGATAAACTCAAAATGGATAAAAGACCTCAGTGTGAGGCAGGAATCTATCAAAATCCTAGAGGAGAACATAGGCAGGAACCTCTTCGACATCAACCACAGCAACTTCTTTCAGGACATGTCTCCAAAGACAAAGGAAGCAAAAGTGAAATTGAACTTTTGGGACTTCATCAAGATAAAAAGCTTCTGCACAGCGAAGGCAACAATCAACAAAACAAACAGGCAACCCACAGAATGGGAGAAGATATTCGCAAATGACACTACAGACAAAGGTCTGATATCTAAGATCTATAAAGAACTCCTCAAACTCACCACCCAAAAAACCAATAGTCACATGAAAAAATGGGTAGAAGACATGAACAGACACTTCTCCAAACAAGACATACAAATGGCTAACAGACACATGAAAAAATGTTCATCACCTTTAGCCATCAGGGAGATTCAAATCAAAACCACACTGAGATACCGCCTTACACCAGTTAGAATGGCCAAAATCAACAGGACAGTAAACAACAAATGTTGGAGAGGGTGTGGAGAAAAGGGC
>JAQQSY010000034.1:87990-102202 GCA_028646535.1 Procyon lotor
CAGTGCCCTGAATAGATCACTCCAGCCTTTTCTGACTTGCCAGGTTTCTGTGGAAAGGTTTGACGTTATTCTAATGGGTCTTCCCATGTATGTAAGGCATCTATTCCCCCTAGCTGCCCGAGAACCTCTTGTCTAAAATTACAATTTGCAAATTTTACAATTATGTGTCTGGGTGTCTTTCTAGACTCATTGATCTTGGCGGGTGTCCTTTCTGCCTCTAGGACACGAACACTTGTTTTTTTCCATCCTAGCCATTGCCTGGATAATTGTCACCTTGAATTCCCTTTCTGACATACTGTTTATTTCCATGTACAGTAGTTCCGAGGGAGAGGGCGCAGTCTCTGGGTTTTTCCTTTGTTCAGTGCTCTTCCTCCTAGTCATTTTGATGAGAAATGGATGAGAAGATGTATGGCTGGATATATCACCCACGATCCAGGCAGGGTGCACCCTGGAAGGTTTTGGAGCCATTCGGATTCACCCCCCAAAAAAGAATGAGGATAAAAAAAGATAAAGAAAAAGAGAAAAAGAAGAAATCTCAGCCAGAATGGGATCCAAAATTAAGATTTATAAAGTATGTAAACCAACACGAATAAACATATAGACCAACAAAAGTAAATAACAAGAAATAAAAGAAACTAGTCTGAATTAACACCAAGAATAAGATTTCTATAATACCATAAAGGAAGCAAATACATAGATACACTGACAGAAGGATAAGATGGGAGGGTGGTTATAACGCCTCACTGGCGAGGAAGGTTATTTCACGTCTTCCTGGTTTTATCATTGTATTAAACCTCTAGTTGTAATTTTAAGTAGTTTTTAAAAAATTTAAAAAAAAACAAGAAATGTGAAAATGAGTTAATAAAAAAAAGAAAGAAAATAAGAAAATAAAAAACTTGTCTCTATGAAATATACAGGTTTGAGAGTCTTATCAGGAAATTTTTTCCCCCAAATATGTTTATCTTATTCTTTCAGCGTTACAAGATTAATTGTTAATGTACCACACCCAGTACTCCATGGAACACATATCCTCCTAAATACTCACCACCAGGTTCGCCCAAGCCTCCACCCATTCCCCTCCAAAACCCCCAGTTTGTTGCTCAGAATCCATGGTCTCTCATGGTTCATCTCCCCCTCTGATTTCCCCCTATTCTTCCTTCCCTTCCTTCTCACAATGCCCTCCATGTTTTTCTTTATGCTGAGCATGTAAGTGAGACCATGAGATAATTGGCTCTCTCCGCTTGACTTATTTCACTCTACATAATCTCTTCCAGTCCTGTCCATGTTGATACAAAAGTTGGATATTCGTCCTTTCTAATGGAGGCATAATATTCCATTGTATATATGGATCATATCTTTTTTATCCATTCATCTGTTGAAGGGCATCTTGGTTCTTTCCACAGTTTGGCAATTGTGGCCATTGCTGCTATGAACATTGGGGTACATGTGGCCCTTCTTTGTACTGCATCTGCCTCTTTGGGGTAAATACCCAGGAGTGCGACGACAGGGTCAAAGGGTAGCTCTACTTTTACTTTCTTGAGGAATATCTGCACTGTTTTCCAAAGTGGCTGCACTCGCTTTCAATCCCACCAAGAGTGTAAGAGGGTTCCCCTTTCTCCACACCCTCTCCAACATTTGTTGTTTACTGTCCTGTTGATTTGGGCCATTCTAACTGGTGTAAGGCGGTATCTCAGTGTGGTTTTGATTTAAATCTCCCTGATGGCTAAAGATGATGAACATTTTTTCATGTGTCTGTTAGCCATTTGTATGTCTTCTTTGGAGAAGTGTCTGTTCATGTCTTCTGCCCATCTGTTGATGTAATTATCAGTTTTATGAGTGTTGAGTTTGAGGAGTTCTTTACAGATCTTAGATATCAGACCTTTGTCTGTAGTGTCATTTGTGAATATCTTCTCCCATTCCTTGGGTTGCATGTTGACAGTTTCCTTCGCTGTGCAGAAGCTTTTTATCTTGATGAAGTCCCAAAAGTTCATTTTCGCTTTTGTTTTCTTAGCTTTTGGAGACATGTCCTGAAAGAAGTTGCTATGGCTGATGTCAAAGAGGTTACTGCCTACGTTCTCCTCTAGGATTTTGATAGATTCCTGCCTCAGGTTGAGATCTTTTATCCATTTAGAGTTTATCTTCGTGTATGGTGTAAGAGAATGGTTGTTTCATTCTTCTACATATAGTTGTCCAATTTTCCCAGAACCATTTATTGAAGAGACTGTCTTTTTTCTCTAGATAGTTTTTCCTGTTTTTCAAATATTATTTGACCATAGAGTTGCAGGTCCATATCTGGGCTCCCTATTCTGTTCCACTGGTCTATGTGTCTGTTTTTGTGCCAGTACCATGCTGTCTGGGTGATCACCACTTTGTAGTAAAGCTTGAAATCAGGAAATGGGATGCCCCAGCTTTGCTTTTCTTTTTCAGCATTTCCTTAGCAATTTGGGGTCTTTTCTGGTGCTATACAAATTTTAGGATTGTTTGTTCCAGCCCTTTGAAGAAAACTGGTGAAATTTTGGTCAGGATGGCATTGAAAGTATAGATTGCTCTGGGCAGTATAGACATTTTAACAATGTTTATTCTTCAGATCCATGAGCATGGAATGCTTTTCCACCTCTTTGTGTCTTCTTCAATTTCTTTCATGAGTGTTTTGTAGTTTTCGTGTACAGATCCTTTACCTCTTTGGGTAGGTTTATTCCCAAGTATCTTATGGTTCTTTGTGCTACAGTAAATGGAATCAATTCTCTAATTTCCCTTTCCACATTTTCATTGTTAGTGTATAGGAAAGCAACTGATTTCTTTGCATTGATTTTGTATCCTGCCACATTACTGAATTGCTGTATGAGTTCTAGTAGTTTGGGGGTGGACTCCTTTGGGGTTTCCATGTAAAGTATCATGTTGTTTGCAAAGAGAGAAAGTTTGACTTGTTCATTGCCAATTTGAATACCTTTTATTTCTTTTTGTTGTCTGATTGTTTTCGCTAATAGTTCTAGCACTATGTTGAACAAGAGTGGTTAGAGTGGGCATCCTTGTCGTGTTCCTGATCTCAATGGGAAGGCTGTCAGCTTTTCCTCATTGAGAATCATATTTGCTGTGAGCTTTTCATAGATAGACTTGATGATGTTAAGGAATGTTCCTTCTATCCTTATACTTTGTAGAGTTTTAATCAGGAACAGATGGTGAATTTTGTCAAATGCTTTTTGTGCATCAATTGGGAGGACCATGTGGTTCTTCTCTCTTCTCTTATTGATTTGTTCTATCACATTGATTGATTTGCGAATGTTGAACCACACTTGCATCCCAGGGATAAATCCTACTTGGTCATGATGAATAATCTTTTTAATGTGCTGTTGGATCCTATTAGCTAGGACCTTGTTGAGAATCTTGGCATCCATATTCATCAGGGATATTGATCTGAAATTCTCCTATGGATGGGGACTTTGCCTGGTTGGGGATCAGGTTAATGATGGCTTCATAGAAAGAGTCTGGCTGTTTTCCTTCTGTTTCTATTTTTGAAAGAGTTTCAGGAGAATAGGTATTATTTCTTCCTTGAAAGTTTGGCAGATTTCTCCAGAGAATCCGTCAGGTCTTGGACTCTTATTTTTTGGCAGTTTTTTGATCATTGCTTCAATCTCATTACTAGATATTGGTCTATTCAGGTTGTCAATTTCTTTCTGTTTCAGTCTTGGAAGATTATGAATGAAAGGGGAGAGATCACAACTAATCCAAAGGAAATGAAAACAATCATCAGAAATTATTATCATCAGCTATATGTCAATAAGTTTCACAACCTAGAAGAAATGGATACATTCCTGGAAAACTATAAACTTCCAAGACTATCAGGAACTTAGTATATTGATTTCTCCTGATGTTGGGGATTTAAAATTTTATGGGGACACTGTGGTTATTGTCCTATTGTTTTTTGACTTATCATCTGGGGGTGGAGGCTGCTCCCTCTGCATTTTTTTCCAGTCAATCTTACTTGGGTTGATTCACCCTGCCCCCCTATCAACTGATTGTGCTCCGTGGAAACTGGTTTCTCAGTCTTTCACTTTCTGAAGGTTTGGCCTTTTGTAGCTTTTTCATCTTTTTGGAAAGTCCAAGCAAGGAATCTGTCCATATATACCCAGACCTATGCATCACAGAGAAGCCTCAGTCTGCTCCCCTCTGGTTGGTCCAGAACACACACTCCCCTCCTCAAAATTCTGCTCACAGAGCAGCCTGTCAGAGGTGGTGTGCTCCCCCAGCCCCTGTTGAGTGGCTCCGTGAGTGCTCTCTGGGCTCCAGGCCCACACAGGGTGTGCTCAGATTCCTGCCCAAGATTAGGCTGCCTGTCCCCGTTCTCTCTGGGCCTGGCGGGAAGAGCCCAGACCCTGCCACAGGTCATGAATGTCTTGTGGTTAGGGGGCGCACAGTCGAGAGAGTGCTGTACACAGAGAAAAGCTGCAGGCTCCTGGACCACACCAGACTCTCTAAGGTGCTTGCAGGAGCATGCCTTTGCCCACAAAATAGTGCAAGGAGGTTAAAACTGCAGGTTTGTGAACCATGGACTGGACCCCCCCACCCCACTAGTCTCTCTTTGAGGTGAGTGGTGTCCTTCCCTGAGAATGTGGGCCCAGACCTGTGCCTGCGACTACCCCCTTCCACTTGTTGCTCCTCAGAACCTTTTGCTCTTTTTAAGGGTTTTTAACCAGACTCTAAGTCAATGCTGATCCCCAACCACCGGGCACTTTTCTTTGGGCTATCACTGTCCTTGGATTGCTTCTGATGGCTCCCTCCTCCTTTTGTTTATCCACAGATATTGGTTCGAGTGTTCCCACTTTGCTTTACCTCTCCACTGCTGTCTTCTGCTCCCATAGAGGTCCAGTAGTGAAAAATCTTGCTCCTCAGGCTGACTTCATGGATGTTTAGCATGTTCTGGTAGGTATCCAGCTCACTTTAGGGGACAGATTGCAACAGGATCTTATATTTCTCCACCATCTTGCCCTCCCCACCCCAGTTCAGCATCTCTTATGGTTTGACTCCGTTTATCTTTTCACCTTATCTTACTTTTTCTTCTCTTCCCCAATGTTCATCTGTTTTGTTACTTAAATTCCACATATGAGTAAAATATATTTTTCAATTCATTTTCACTCTTTTTCTCACTAACTATGCTTTACTATTTTGACCTTATTTAAGTTTCTGGAATAATCCAATTATTTTCTGCTTCAGTTCACAAATACATTTACCTGTTCCTGTTTTTTAAAACCCTTTTTTTTAAATTGAATTGTTACTTATATTTCTGATTAAAACTTAAGTATCAGTCTTCAAAAATAACATCTCATTCTTCCATAAAATTAGTTGCCCCAAATTTTACTCTTTCATCATGCACCTCCTTTTTAAAAATTTGTTTCATTAAATTTATTTACATTTAAGATGTAAATTATTAATTTACTGAAATAAAAATTAAAATAAATTAAATTTACATTTTTATTTTATTTTTTGATGGTTTGTTTAAAGTCCCTCTCTTTTCTCAAACATAAGACATATGAGAAAAACTCTGTGTATTTTATATATCTATGTTCAACTGTGTATCTGACACATAGTAAGTGTTCAAAACAATTTAAGAACACAAAAGATCAATGGTAGAAATGCAATGAAACAAGTAATGTAGTTAAAACATTTTGCCAAAAAGTGAAAAAAAAATGTCCTTTGTGTCTTCTATTTGCATTTACAACATACTACAGAAAAGATTTATGTGCCAGAAATTTTTGTGACACCAAAGTAAGGATTAAAAGCAATAGTTTTGGGGCGCCTGGTGGCTCAGATGGTTGAGCGTCTGCCTTCGGCTCGGGTCATGATCTCAGGGTCCTGGGATTGAGTCCCGCATCGGGCTCCCTGCTCAGTGGGGAGCCTGCTTCCCCCTCTCTCTGCCTCTCCCCCTGCTTGTGCTCTCTCTGCCTCTCTCCCTTCTCTCTAATTAAAACTTAAAAAAAAAAAAGCAATAGTTTTGCAAAAGAAGGATATAGATGACAGGTTTTTTTTTTTTATAATGAAAAAATTAACATAAATCTTCCCCTAACATTAAAAAACAACAATACAATGGAAACTTCCAATGTGATAAAGGAAATTGTATCCAAAATCAGCTTAGCCAATCTGTGAAACAGGATGACACGTACAATTTAGACAAATACAGTTTCAGCCTTAGAAGTATGCAAACTTACAACTCCCTAAGGTGATAGAAAAATAAGAAAATAAATTAATTCACAACATGCATAAGGCAATTTTTTAAAAATTAAGATTTAAACCAAAAACTATCAACACAAATGGTAGTGAGGTCCGGGGGCAGTCATTTTTCTAAATTTAGTAAAATTCACAAAACATTCACATACATACATACATAGAAAAAATATAGGTTTTGATAAATACATTCTGGCTGATTAGATGGATTGATAATTTGGATTTACTTCATATATCCTCCATTTCTCTTTCCCTTTTTTTGTATAAACATAACCTTGAGGTACCTTTTTTTTTTAAGGTTAGGGTTAGGTTATGTTTCTGGTATTTTGCATTTCAGAGACCTCTCCAGAGATTTAAGGTTAGTGTTAGTGTTAGGGTTAAAGATTAGGGTTAGGGCAAGGGTAAAGGAAACATTTTTTTGGCCATATTCAATACTGACTGGGGTATCCTATTAGATTTGGGCAACTGAATAGTCTCTAAATGAATGCTTCTGTGACCTTTGTGGAATTGCTCAATAACAGGAATAATAATTATATCTGTCTTGGGTATAATATTCACCATAAGTACTATATTTACTTGATAGCATTTCAGTTAAAATATATTTATGAACTGATGATGTATATATCTTATTGTCACATATTTAATAGTGAGAGGAAGAGAACTGATATTTATTTTAAAAAATAATCATAAGGGGCGCCTGGGTGGCTCAGTCTTTAAGCGGCTGCCTTCGGCCCAGGTCAGATCCCAGGGGCCTGGGATCGAGCCCCGCATCGGGCTCTCTGCTCTGCAGGAAGCCTGCTTCTCCTGCTACCATTCCCTCTGCTTGTGTTCCCTCTCTCGCTGTGTTTCTCTCTGTCAAATAAATAAAATCTTTAAAAAAAAATAATCATAAGATGTTTTTGAATATGTGTTATATGCCAGGCAATATGCTACGTATTTCTAAAATAATCCTTGTAGATGGCAATCATCATTATACAAATGAAGGAATAGTGGCTTCAAGTTTTTATGTGTTTACTTGTTCAAAATCAGAAAGCTAGAAAATGAACACAGGTGGAAAACCCAGAGTTTTTAGACTTTAAAGTAATACTGTCTTCTAGAACTGCTTATAGTGAAAATCTTAGGTATCTATCTTCAATATGATAACCATAACCAAATATTGTTATCATGTACTTGGAATATAGCTACTATAACTGGGGATTATTATTTTATTTAATGTTATTTAAATTAAAATTGCCACATGTTGGTAATAACTACTGAATTGGGCAGTGTAGATCTACAGACTACATCTTTTACCACTAAAATACATACTATTGGTAATTTTGTACAGGCAAACATGGGGCTAAATAATCTACATGCAATTCTCTCCTAATACTAATGACAATACTATCAAGTAATTATTATGATTACTCACTTTACAATTTTGAAGAAATTAGGCTCAGATTAATTGCCTAGTTTATCCAAGGTCACACAGCAATTAAGTGGAGGGGCAAGAATGAGAGTTTTGATATGATTCAAAAACCATTTCCTTTCTAGTGTACTATACTGACATAACAAAATAAGTCTCTGCTCAAAAAGCTTACAGAACAATTAAGCAAACCCAGCAAAATACATTACACTTGTTGAATAATTAAATCATACTACAATTCAGTATGAAACTAAGTACTGAGTTATGTGATACAGTCTAACCATTTGTGCAAACCAATGTGTTAAGTAAGCTAACCTAAATGAAGATGTACTTCCTGGAAGACACGGAACTCAATATTATGTAGATAGACAGAAACAATGGAACATTTCAGACCTGAGAGAAAGCTTGAGAAAAACACACAAAAGAAATTATTTCTTTTCTTAGATGACTTTAGTAGGGTGAAAAAATTGACCTAGATGAAGTTAAGTTCATATTCAGGAAAAGGTGAAGAGCTTGGACGGATAAGATAAACTATGATGCTTGAGTAAGGAACTAAGATAGCAGTATAGTAGGAGGACCCTAGGCTTACTTTCTCTCTCAAACACAGCTAGATAACTATCAAATCATTATAATTTAATGATTATTAATTTAATCATTATTAATTAATTATTAATGATTATTAATTTATTAAATTAATTAATTTAATTATAATTTAAATTAAGAAATTGACCTGAGGACTAAAAGAGCAAACTACACAACTAGAAGGAGAGAAAAGGCCACATTGAGGAAGGTAGAAGTGCAGACACCTGGTTTTGGGGAGAAACAGACCATAGGTACTGTGGAGGGAAGGGAGCCCTGGTCACAGCGAAAGGCAAGAGAGAGTGGAACACACAGGGATATGCACAAGGAGGATACTACCCTAATGCCATGGGCTGGAAAAATGAGAGTGGCTGATTTTCCTGAGTTTTTGGAACCAGTGGATTCAAGGACTGGAGGTCCTTTGGCTTGGACATTATAGTGACCTGAGGGCACTGCCCTACTCCTGGAGAGAAGGCAGGCAAGCAACCCCAGAGTATATGACACAACCTGAGGATAACTTAAGGTGCATGGTGAGATACTATTCCCTCTTAGAGTACATCTATGAGAGGTGGCAATGCCTCTCCAAGTATAAAAGAACTAGCAGGAGACATTTTACATCCCCATACCTCAGCATAGATGCAGAGACACCTGTTGAGTTAGGCTAACCCAGATACTAAATGTTCAGATTACTTTGCTCCAAATCCCATGCCCCTGCTCTCTGGCACAGCAGCTTTTCTCAGTCAAACTTCCATCAGTCCCAGTGCAGGTCCCCATGACATCAGGTCCCTAAAGTTTGGAGTTTTCAAAGTCAGCAGTGTTGTCTGGATAGATCCCAATGTTCACTGCACTGCTCTAGTCAGATAAGCAACCCAGAAACAATACAAAAACAGTGATCAGAAAAATACCTAGAATGCATGAGGGGAAGTTAATTGCTCTTCTAGGAGGGCTTCCCTGAGAACAGCAAGTACAGAATCCCCTCTCTGGGAACAAAGAGGCTGACCAGCACCATTTTACTCCCTCGCCGCTCAGCATAAACCAACTTCAGTAAACAGCACAACACTGAAACTGGTTGCTTAACCTGCTTACATGAAGTCCCACCCGCCTGTGATCAGCTGTTACTGTTTTTCTCTAGGAAGTGTGCCTAAGGATCAGTAGAGTAGGCCCCTTCTCCAGAAGAGCAACACAAACCCCTGCATGAAGTTTCTTTTAGCAAGCAAATCAGAGCACACTTAGTTAACACTCACCACACCTTGGCAAAGGTTCAAACACTCCTCATTGCAGGCAAGGAGAACATCAGCAGACCACTGACCTGAGGGATAAGGCAGTCAAAACACAGCAGTAGAATGCACAGGGCAGACACCAGAGACACTTCCTAAACTCCAGGCTCTGAACATTAAATGGTCTAATCTTTATCAAACCATTACTCTCAGGAGCAGGAAATACAACAGGATTTTCTAACACAGAGAAGACAGAGACCTAGACAAAATGCCAAGAAAGAGGAATTCATCCCAAAAACATAAGAACAAGAAAAAGTCACAGCCAGAGATCTAATCAAAACACATAAAAATAGGGACATCTGGGTGGCTCAGTCTGTTGAGCATCTGACTCTCAATTTTGGCTCAGGTTATAATCTCAGGGTCATGAGATTATATGGACTTAGTTTGGGCTCTGTGATCAGCATGAGTCTGCTTGTCCTCTCTTTGCTCCTCCTCTCTCTCTCTCTCTCTCTCTCTCTCTCTCTTTCAAATAAATAAATAAATGAACAAATCAATCAATCAATCAAATCTAAAAAGAAAAGATACAAGTAATTTACCTGATGCAGAATTTAAAGCAACAATCATAAGCATATGTCCTGGGCTTGAGAAAAGCAAGGAAGATGTAAGGGAGAACTTTACCACAGAGATAAAAGAGCTAAAAATAATAAAGCAGATATGAAAAAGTGCAATAAGATTTGAAGCTGACTGGATGTAATGCTCACATATATGGAAGAAGTTGAAGAATGAATAAGTGATACAGACAATATAATTATAAAAATAATGAAGCTGATCAAAATAGAGAAAGGAGAATGATGGATCACAACAGTAGACTCAGGGGCTCAGTGACTCCATCAAAAGTAATAATATTCATTTCACTGGAGTCCCAGAAGAAGAGAAAAAAAGGGGGCAGAAAATTCATTTGAAAAAATAATGGCTGAAAACTTCCTCAATCTGAGGAAGGAAACAGACATCCAGACCTGGGAGGCACAGAGAATTCCTATCAAAGTCAACAAAAGCAAGCCAACACAAACGCATATTGTAGTTAAATTTGCAAAATATAGTGATAAAGAAAAAATCTTAAATACAACAGGACAAAAGAAGTGCCTAAATTACAAGCGAAGACCCGTAAGACTAGCAGCAGATGTCTCCAACAAAATGTGACCAATCAGAAGGGAGTGGCATAATATATTCTAAGTGCTAAATGGGAAAAATCTGTAGACAAGAATATTTTATTCAACAAGGCTATCTTTCAGAATACAAGGAGAGATAAGCAGCTTTCCAGGCAAACAAAAACTAAGGGAGTTTGTGACCACTAAACAAGGCATGCAAGAAATATGAAAGGGTACTCTGAGTGGGAAGGAAGGACAAAAAGTGACAAAGACCAGAAAGTAACAGATTAAATCTCCAGGAACAATGACAAAACAAATATAATAAAATTGCACTAAATATATATCTATCAATAATTACTCTGAATGCATATGGACTAAACACTTCAATCCAAGACATAGCATGTCAGAATAGAGAAAACAAGACCAATCTATATGCTGCCTACAAGGGACTGATTTTATATCTAAAGAGACCTGCAGATTGGAAGTGAGCGGATGGATAAATATTTATCATTAAAATGTACAGAGTAGAGGGATGCCTGGGTGGCTCAGTTGGTTAAGTAACTGCCTTCGGTACAGGTCGTGATCCCGAGCTCCTGGGATCGAGTCCCACATTGGGCTCCTTGCTCAGGAGGGAGCTCCTTGCTCAGGAGGGAGCCTACCTCTCCCTCTGCCAGCCACTCTGCCTGCTTGTGCTCTCTCTCTTTCTGACAAATAAATAAATAAAATAAAATAAATAAAATGGACAGAGTAGAAATACTTATATCAAAATAGACAAAGTTAAAATACATTTTAAACCAGAGACTAGCAGGGATGAAGAAAAGGACTGTATCATAATAAAGGGGACTATCCAACAAGGAGATCTGAGACTTGTAAATATTTATGCCCCCAACATGGGTGCACCCAAATATATAAAACAATAACAAGCATAAAGGAACTCATTGATAATAACAAAAAAAAAAAACAGTAGGAGATATTAGCACCCAACTTACATCAGTAGAAAGATCATCTAGGCAGAAAATTAACAAAGAAACAACGGCTTAGATGGCACAAAGGACCAGATGGACTTAACAGATATATTCAGAACATTCCATCCTAAAGGATGCAAGTGTACATGGGTCATTCTCCGGAATAGGTCACATACAAATTTACAAATCCGGCCTCAACAAATACAGAAAGATTGAAATCATACCATGCATCTCTTCAGACCACACCTCTATGAAACTTGAAGTCAACCAGAAGAAAAAATCTAGAAAGACAACAAATACATGGAGATTAAACAACATGATATTAAACAATGAATTGGTCAACCAGGAAATTAAAGAAGAAATTAAAATAAAAGAAATAAATGGAAATGAAAATACAATGGTGCAAAACATTTGGGATGGTGCAAAAGTGGTCATAAGAGGGAACTATATAGCAATGCAGGCCTACCTCAAAAAGCAAGGAAATCCCAAATAAACAACTTAAAATTATACCTAAAATAGAAAATGAACAAAAAAGAAGCATAAATTCAGCAAAAGAAGGGAAATAACAAAGATTAGAGCAGAAATAAATGATGTAGGAAAAAAAAAAAAAAAAGAAAAGAAATCCCGTAGAACAGATCAGTGAAACCAGGAGCTGGTTCTCTGAAGAAAAAAAAAATCACAAACTTAAGGCTAGACTTATGAAAAACAAAAGATAAAAGGCCCAAATAAAGAAAATCACAAATGAGAGAGGAAGAATAACAACCAACATGACAAAAGTATAATAAAAAAGTACATTTATGAGAATATTATGAAAGATTAAATTCCAACAAATCAATCTAGATGACATAGATAAACTCCTAGAAACATGTAAACTACTGAAACTGAAAGAGGAATAAAGAGAAAAAATTTAAACATCATAATAAACAGCAAAAAAATTGAATCAGTAATCAAAAATTTCCCAAAAAACAAGTCTATTGCCAGATGGCTTCATACTTGAATTCTACCAAACATTTAATGAAGAGTTAATACCCATTCTTCTCAAACTATTAAAAAAAAATAGAAATGGAAGGAAACTTCTAAGTTCATTCTATGAGGCCAAGATTACTCTGATTCCAAAACCAAAGACTACACTATAAAAAAACTATGGACCAATATCCATGATGAACAGAGATGCAAAAATTCTCAACAAAATAATAGGAAATTGAATCTAACACATTAAAAGAATCATTCACCATGATCAAGTGGGATTTATTCCAGTTCTGTAAGGGTGGTTTAATATGCAATTCAATCAACATGATACACCAAATTAATAAAAGAAAGAATAAGAACCATATGATTCTATCAATAGATGTAGAAAATGCATTTGATAAAATACAACATCCATTCATGGTAAAAAAAAAAATGCAACAAAGTGGGGATAGATGGAACATACCTCAACATCATAAAGGCTGTATATAAAAGACACACGGCAATGTCATCCTCAACCAGGAGAAACAGAGCTTTTCCTTTATGGTCAGGAATAAGATAGCGATGTCCACCCCCACCACTATTATTTAATGTAGTACTGGAAATCCTAGCCTCAACAATCAGACAACACAAAGAAATAAAATGCATCTAAGTGAACAAGGAAGAAGTCAAACCTTCACTATTTGTATATGCCATGATACTCTATAGAGAAAACGTGGAAAACTCCACCAGAAAAATTGTTAGACTGATTCATGAATTCAGTAAAGTAACAGGATACCCAATCAATGTACAGAAATCTGTTGCTTCTCCATACACCAATAATGAAACAGCAGAAAGAGAAATCAAGGAATCAATCCCATTTACTATTGCACCGAAACCCATAAGATACCTAGGAAGAAAACTAATGAAAGAGAAAAAAGATCTGTATCCTGAAAGCTATAGAATGCCAATGAGAATGCCAAGGAAAATGAAGACCGCAGAAAGAAAAGGAAAAACATTCCATGCTCATGGAATAAATCTACCCATTTAATGCAATCTCTATCAAAGTACCACCTCATTTTTCACAGAACTAAGGCAAACAATCTTAAAATTTGTATGGACCCTAAATAGCAAAAGCAATCTTGAAGAAGAAAAGCAAAGCTGGAGGCATCACAATTCTGGACATCAAGCTATATTGCAAAGCTGTAGTCATCAAAACAGTGCATTACTGTCACAAAAATAAACTCATAGATCAATGGAACAGAATGGAAAATGCAGAAATGAACCCACAACTATATGGCAAACTAATCTTTGACAAAGCAGGGAAGAATATCTATTGGAAAAAAAGTCTCTTCAACAAACGGTGCTGGGAAAACTGGATAGCTACATGCAAAAGAAAGAAGTTGGTGGACTCTCATAAACCATACACAAACATAAATTCAAAATGGATAAAAGACCTAAATGTGAGACAGGAAGCCATCAAAATGCTGGAGGAGAACACAGGCAGTAATCTCTTTGACATTTGTCTTAGCAACTTCTTCTAGGTATATCTCTAGAGGCAATGAAAACAAAATAGAAAATAAACTATTGGAACTTCATCTAAATAAAAATGAAAAAATGTTCATCATCTTTAGCCATCAGGGAGATTCAAATCAAAACCACACTGAGATACCACCTTGCACCAGTTAGAATGGCCAAAATCAACAGGACAGTAAACAACAAATGTTGGAGAGG
>JAQQSY010000034.1:102302-119635 GCA_028646535.1 Procyon lotor
CTTATGGTCTCACATGCTGAGCGTAAAAAAAAACATGGAGGGCATTGTGAGAAGGAAGGGAAGGAGGAATGGGAGGAAATCAGAGGGGGAGATGGACCATGAGAGACTGTGGACTCTGAGCAACAAACTCAGGGTTTTAGAGGGGAAGGGGTGGGGGGTTGGGCGAACTTGATGGTGGGTATTGAGAGGGCACGTACTGCATGGAGGACTGGGTGTGGTGTATGAACAATTAATCTTGTAACGCTGAAAAAATAAAATAAACATATTTGGGGGGAAAAAAAGCTTGAGTGCATTGAAGGAAACAACAAAAGTAAAAGGCAACCTTTGGAATAGGAGAAGATATTTGCAAGTATCATATCTGATAAAGGGTTAGTTTTCAAAATCTATTAAGAACTTATAAAATTCAACACCTACAAAACCAAATTATCCAGTTAAAAAATGGGGAGAAGACATGAATAGACATTTTTCCAAAGATGACATACAGATGGCTAACTGACAAATGAGAAGATGCTCAACCTCCCTCATAATCAAGGAAACATATATCAAAACTACAATGAGATATCACTTCACACCAGTCAAAATGGCTAAAATTAACAACAATGGAAACAGCAGGTATTGGCAAGGATGGGGAGAAAGGGGAACCCTCTTACATTCTTGGCAAGAATGCAAACTTCTGCAGCCACTCTGGAAAATAATATGGAACTTCCTCAAAAAGTTAAAAATAGATCTCCCCTAGGATCCAGCAATTGCACTATTAGATATTTACACAAAGGGTACAAAATATTAATTTGAAGGGATATATGAACCCCAATGCTTATAGTAGCATTATCAACAATAGTGAAGTTATGGAAAGAACCCAAATGTCCACTGAATGATGGATGAATGGATAAAGAAAATGTGGTGTACAAAGGAATAGAAAGAAAACAGACGAACATAGGGGAAAGAAAGAGAAGCAAACCATAAAACGGACTCTGAACTGTAAAGAATAAACAGAAGTTTCTGGAGTGTAGCTGGCAAGGGGATGGGTTAAATGGGTGATGGGTATTAAGGAGGTCACATTTTGTAATGAGCACTGGGTGTTGTATGTAAGTGATGATTCAGTAAATTCTCCACCTGAAACTAATATTATACTATATATTAACAAACTGGAATTTAAATAAAAACTTGAAGAAATGTAAATTCTGGATGACCTTGAAAGTAATACTGAAGAGTTCAGATTTCATCTCTGAGGAATGGATTTAGGAATAAAGTTATTTATTGTGGATTAAGGGCTGAAGAAAGCAAAGGTCTACTAAAGTTTACATATTGAGTTTGTAGGACTCACAGATAATCTCCCTAATCATTACATCTATAAAGATAAGTGAATAATAATAAATCATAATAACACATTCAATGGAGTTTTGTTTCCAAAGTAATAAAAAATTCATCTAACACAGTCTTAACCCCACTGAGGACAAAAGCAATTTGATAATAGAACTTACTCTATACATTTGAAACTTTCTCTGCCCCAAGAGTCCATAATAAACATATGTCTGTTTTTGATGAGTAGAGACTGAGATTTTTCTAATGGGATGCAGAATACAAAAAAAAAAAAAAATTACTCTGAAAAAAAAGCGGCCCAAAATCTAGCCCAAGTAATCCAGTTTCCTGAAATTTAGCTTGAAGGGGAGTCCAAAAGGGAAGGGTGAGAGACTGTAATTGCTATTCAAAGACTTAAGGATGGTGATGCAAACCATCATTGTGTGATTTATGGAAAAGTTATTTAAGCACAAGAGGCAAATAATTATGTTGAGTTAAATTATAGAGGAAAAATTTAAGGGTAGATGGTAAAAATTTTAAAGTTGTTTTCTAATTTGTTGACATATATTTTTTCATAATATTTTAATTGTATTTCTGTGGTGTTGGTTGTGATTTCTCCTCTCATTTATGATTTTATTTGTATCCTTTCTCTTTTCTTTTTGATAAGGCTGCCTAGAGGATTATTAATTTTATTTTTTTTCAAAGAGCCAGTTCCTAATTTCTATTGTTTTTTAGTTTCCCTATCATTTATTATAACTCTAATCTTTAGACCCTTCTTGTTTTAGGCTCTTTTTGTTGTTCTTTTTCTACTTCCTTTAGCTATAAGGTTAGGTTGTTTATTTTAGATTTTTATTGATTCTTAAGTTAGGCCTGTATTGCTATATATTTCCCTCTTTGACCACTTTCGCTGCATCCCAAAGGTTTTGGACCATTGCTTTTATTGTAATTTTTCTCCATGTAATTTTTTATTTCCTCTTTGATTTTTTGTTCATTATTTAGTATCATGTTGTTTAATCTCCACGTATTTGTGGTCTTACTAGATTTTTTCTTGTGGTTGACCTCACGTTTCTTAGTATTGTGGTCAGAAGAGATACATGGTATGATCTCAAACATTTTATACTTATTGAGGCCTGATTTATAACCTTGGTATGTGATCTATTCTGGAGACTGTCCCATGTGTACTTTAAAAGAATATGTATTTTGCTCCTTGAGGATGGAATGTCCTGAATATATATGTTAAGTCCATCTGGTCCCTTGCTTCATTCTAAGCCATTGTTTCCTGTTGATTTTCTGCTTATATGATTTGACCATATCATACATTTGACCATATCATACATATATGATGTAAGTGGGGTGTTAAAGTCCCCTATTATTGTATTATTATACAGTGAGTTCTTTATGTTTGTTATTATTTTATGTACTTAGTTGCTCCCATGTTTGGTGCATAAATACTTCAATTCTTAGAACTTCTTGTTGGAGTGTCCTCTTTATTGTGATATAGTGCCCATCTCTATCTCTTCTTATAGCCTCTGGTTTAAAATCCATTTTGTTAGGGCACCTGGGTGTCTCAGTCAGTTAAGCGTCTGCCTTTGGCTCAGGTCATAATCTCAGGGTCAGGCTCCTTGCTCAGTGGGGATTCTTCTTCTCCTTCTCCCTCTGTCCCCTCACCCAACTCATGCTCTCTCTCAAAAAAGTAAATAAAATCATTAAAAATTTTTAAAAAAAACTACTTTGTCTGATATAAGTATTCCTACCCTGGCTTTCTTTTGATGTCCATTTGTGTGAGAAGTATTTCTCAATTCCCTCACTTTCAATCTGCAGGTGTCTTTAGGTCTAAAATGAGTCTCTTATATGCAGCATAATAGATGAGTATTGTTTTTCTCTTCATTCTGAGACCATGTATCTGTTTTTTCCCAGGTCATAATGCAAAGTTTTCTTTTCTTTTTTTAAATTTAAATTCAATTTAATTAACATATAGTGTATTGTTCGTTTCAGAGGAAGAATTTAGTGATTCATCAGTTGCATATAGCAAGCAGTGCTCATTCCATCACATGCCTTCTTTAATGCCCATCACTCAGTTACCCATCTGCCCACACACTTCCCCTGCAGCAACCCTCAGTTGAGGGAGACAAACTATGAGACTCTTAACCATAGTAAACAAACTGAGACCATGTTTCTTTTTTTTTTTTTTTAAGATTTTTATTTATTTATGTTGACAGAGAGGAGAGAGATCACAAGTAGGCAGAGAGGCAGGCAGAGAGAGAGGGGGAAGCAGGCTCCCTGCCTAGCAGAGAGCCTGATGCAGGGCTTGATCCCAGGACCCTGAGATCATGACCTGAGCCAAAAGCAAGGCTTTAACCCACTGAGCCACCCAGTTGCCCCGAGACCATGTGTCTTTTAATTGAAGCATTTAGTCCATTACATTCAGAGTAATTATTGATAGGTATGTATTTATTTTCATGTCATTACTTGTTTTTTCATTGTTTCTGGGAATTTTCTCAGTTCTTTTCTTGTTTTTGTCACTTTTGGTATTTCTTTTCCACTCAGAGATTCCCCTTTAATATTTCTGCAGGGCTGGTTTAGTGGTCACGAAATCCTTTTTTTGTTTGTTTGTTTGTCTAGGAAACGGTTTATTTTTTCTTCTAGACTGAATGATAGTATTGCTGGATAGTGTTCTTGGCCTTAGATTTCCCATTCAGCACACTGAATATATCATTCCACACCCTTCTGAGTTTCTGTTGAGAAATCTCTAGCTATCCTTATTTTCTTTGTCACTATATTTTGCAAATTTAATTGCAATATTTCTCCACGTTGGACTGCTTTTTTTACTTTTTTTTACTTTTTTTATTTATTTGTTTGACAGAGAGAGAGATCACAAGTAGGCAGAGAGGCAGGCAGAGAGAGAGGGGGAAACAGGCTCCCCTCTGAGCAGAGAGCCCGATGCGGGGCATGATCCCAGGACCCTGAGATCATGACCTGAGCTGAAGGCAGAGGCTTTAACCCACTGAGCCACCCAGGCGCCCCTGCTTTTGTTTATTTTGATGGGAGTTCTCTGTGCCTCCTGGATCTGGATGCCTGTTTCCTTCTCCAAATTAGGGAAGTTTTCAGCCATTATTTCCTCAAGTGGATTTTTCTAACCTATTTTCTCTCTTCTTCTTCTTCTGGGACTCCCATAATATAAATGTTATTATGTTTGATGGAGTCACTGATAGCCCTAAGTCTATTCTCATGTTCTATATACTTTATCTCTTTTGTTGAGTTCCATTGTTTTCCAATATTTTATCTTCTATATCACTTATGTATTTCTTTGCTTCTTGCAGCTTTGTGTTCATTTTATGAAACCTATTTCCAATCACAGTACTGGATTTTTCATTTCTGACTATTTTTTAATCCTTTTAACTCTGTGGTAAAGGTCTTCCTGAAGTCTTCCATTCTTTTATTATTGTTGTTTTAATTTTCCATCAGGCATTTTATTTATTTCCGTTTTTCTTAGATATCTAGCCATGATCTTATCTTGTTATTTAATTTGGGATTAATTCCTCCATCTTTGCATTTTTTCTAAATTTCTGCCTTGTTTGTATTACAGCAGACCATTATGTTTCCTACTTCTGAGAGTAATTGCTTTATGAAGAAAAGAACATATAGTGTCCAGGGCCTGGCACTCATGGGAGTGTCTCTGTCTCTGGTGTGTGCTGGTTGCACTCTCCTGCTGTGTTTTGCTTACCCTATCCTTCAGGCCAGTTGTCTGTAGTGGCTCTCCTTGCCTGCAGTGGGCAGTATTTCTTCCATGGCCAGAATGTGGTGAGTTTTAACTAGGTTTGCTCTGGTCTGCTTATTAAATGAGACCTGATACTCCTTTCACTGGAACTGAAGCCTGCTGAACTTTCTGGTCCAGAGATGTGATGTGCTTAGGGTTTTTTTTGTTGGTGTTCTGGGGAAGGGGCCTACTATGTTGGGACTGAGGCAAATTTGAACAAGAAAGATGGTACTGCCAGAGCACAGGGGTGTGGGACCTTATGTAATTAAGATAGGCAGCCAGTGTCAGTGTTGTCCTGCTTACTGAAGATGGCCCTGTGCTTATGCTGGGGTGGGAGGAAGGAGATTTCACCAGCCAGCTCCTTCCTTAGTCCTTGCAAAGCAGTTTCAGTGCCTTTTCCCCTCAGGGAAGCACTCAGAAAAAAGCTAATAATTTTCCCACTGCATGTCCCAAACATTCTTCAGATTACTGTTTCTAAGCCATCTGGCCTCTAGGTTGTTTGCCTGTCTTTTCTCGACTAAAGCAGTGCCCTCAGGATTCTATCCCAGCCATGCCTGCTGACCTTTAAAATTCCAGTCTTCAAGTCCCACTGGTTGCAAAACCTCCAGAAAATCAGCTTCTCTCATTTTCCCACCTAATGGTTTTGGGGCAGTGTTCTTGTTTGTTCTGTGTGCTCTTCTGTCTCTTGCCTTTCTCCTTGACCACGGCCCCCTTCCTTTTGTAGTACCTGCAATCCATTTCTCCCCTAAACCACATCTCCAAATTTCCTATCTTCCTGGATGCGGCCCCTCCTCTCCCTCTAGTTGTAACGTTTGTTACAGTTAGTAACTCAGTCAGTCCTCAGGTTGATTTCTTTGGTATTCAGAATGATTTGATGGTTACCTAGTTGTGTTGGAGTGATGGGAGTTGCCTAGGATCCACCCACTGTGCCCCTGTCTTAGCTCCTCTCCTCCTTTCTTTCTTTTTCTTTTTTTGGAATACTTTGATAATTATAAGTGTTAACTAGACTTTAAATGTGTGGTAGATTCACATTTGAATCCATCTAGTCACATACTTTTGTTATTTACAGGTTTTTTGTTTTTGTTTTCCTGTTAATTCATTTTTATTAATAGTGATTGGTCTTTTCAAATTTTATATTTCTTCCTGATTCCATTTTTTAATATTATATGGTTCTAGAATTGTATCCATTTCTTTTAGGTTGCCCAATTTGTTAGCATATACTTTTACATAATATTATCTTATAATTCTTTGTATTTCTGTGGTGTCAATTGTTATTTCTCCTCCTTCATTTCTAATTTTCAGTTTCCACTCTCTCTTTTTTTTTTTTTTTGATGGGTCTAGAAAAAATATTAAGTGATATTGTTTATCTTTTCAAACAACCAATTCCTGTTTTCAGTGATCTTTTCAATTGTTTCATTTCATTTATTTCTGCTCTTAATTGTTTCCTTCTTTCTACTAGCTGTGGGCTTTGCTTGCTTTGCTTTTTCTAGGTCTGTTAGTGTAAAGTTATATTTTTTGAGATTTTTCTCATTTCCAGGGTAGGCATCTATCCTGTAAACTTACCTTCCAGCACTGGGTGTTATATGTAAGTGATGAATCACTAAATTCTACTGCTGAAACCAGCATTACACTATATATTAACTTGAATTTAAATAAAAACTTGAAATATAAAAACAAAATAAAATAAACTTCCTTCTTAGAACTACTTTTGCTGTGTCCCAAAGAATTTAAACTGCTGTAATTTCCATTTTTTTAGTCTCCTTGTGTATTTTTATTTCTTCTTTGATTTCTTGTTTGACCCATTCTTATTTAGTAATATGTTTTTAGCCTCCTTGTACTTTGTACTTGTGATGTAGATATATATATCACATAGATAGATAGATAGATAGATAGATAGATAGATAGATAGATAGATAGATATATGTCATATATAAATTGTTTTCCAGTTTCATAATTTTGGAGTCAGAAAGATACTTTATATTATTTCTATCTTCTTAAATTTAGTGAGACTTGTTTTGTGACCTAACATGTGATTTATCCAGGAAACTGTTCCATGTGCACTTGAAAAGAAAAGAAAATGTATTCTGCTGTTTCTGGGTGTAATGTTCTATACACATCTGTTAGGTCTATCTGGTCTAATGTGTCATTCAAAGCCACTCTTTACTCATTGATTTTCTGTCTACATGTTCTATCTATTGATGTATGTAGGGTGCTAAAGTCCTTGTTATTATTATATTACTCTCAGTTTCTCCTTTTATGTATGTAAATATTTGTTTTATGTATTTAGTTGTTCCCATGTTAGGTGCATAGATATTTTTCAATAGTTATATCTGCTCGTTGAATCAAACCCTTTAGCACTATACAGTGCCCTTTGTCTCTTAGTACAGGCTTTATTTTAAAGACTAATTTGTTTAATATAAATATTTTTTTATACTTTTTTTTTTGCTTCCATTTGCATGCTATATGTTTTTTTATCCTTTCAGTTTCACTCTGCATGTGTCTTTAGATCTGAAGCAAGTCTCTTCATGGCAATATATAGATGGGTCTTGTTTATTTAATCCACTAAGTCACTTTAAGTCTTTTTTAAAGATTTTATTTATTTATTAGAGAGAGAAAGTGAATGAGCAGGAGGAGGAGGCAGTGGGAGAGGGAGAAACAGATTCCTTGCTGAGCAGGGAGCCTAATGTGGGACTCAATCCAAGGACTTTGGGGTCTTGACCTGAGCCAAAGGCAACTGCTTAACTGACTGAGCCCCCCAGGCACCCCACCGTAAGTCTTTTGATTGAAGCACTATTCCATTTACATTTAAAGTTAGTATTGATTGGTGTGTACTTACGCAATTTTATGAATAGTTTTTGGTTGTTTATGTAATTCTTCCTTCCTTTTTCTCTTTCTTTCCTTGTGGTCTGATGGCTTTATTTAGTATTATACTTGGGTTATTTTCTCTTTGTTTTGTGTATCTACTATAGGTTTTTGATTTGTTATCATCATTAGGTTTATGTATAACATTTTATATGTATAATGGTTTATATTAACAGTCACTTAAGTTCAAACACATTCTAAAATCACTAAATGTTTACTCCATCTTTACGTTTTATGTTTATGATGTGATATTTTACATATTTTTATTTTGTGTATCTCGACTAATTATTGTAGATATAATTAATTTTAATACTTTAATTATACTATACACATACTAATGTCTTTATTATGTGTTTGCCTTTTCCTGGGATTTTTTTTTCATAGTTTCCTTCCTTCTACTTAAGGTCTTTTCTTTCCACATGAACAATTTCTATGTAAGGCTGGTTTAGTTGCAATTTATGAGTTTATTGTTTGTTTGTTTGTTCGTTTTTTGGTCTGTGAAACTATCTCTCTTTTATTCTGAATTGTAATCTTGTAGGGTAGAGTATTTTTGGCTGTACATTTTTCCCTTTCATCACTTTTAATGACATACCACTCTCTTCTGACCTGAAATATTTCTGTTAAAAAAAAAAAAACAGTTGATAACCTTATGGGGATTTTCCTTGTATGAAACTGTTTTGTCTTGCTGCCTTAAAAATTATCAGTACTTTTTGCTTTCTTAATTTTCACGCCTTTTTGTGGACCTCCTTACATTGATGTTTGCGGGGGGGGGGGTCTGTACACTTTCTGAATTTGAATATTGTTTCTTTACCTTGATTAGGGAAATTTTCAGCTATTACTTCTTCAAATAAGTTTCCTTTCCTTTCCTTTCCCCTCCACTCTCTATTCTTTTCTGGGATCCCTGTAATACAAATTTCATTATGCTTGATTTTGTCATTGAGTTCCCTTAAACTATTCTCCTATTCTCATTTATCATTTATCTCATTTATCATCACCAAATTATCATTTATTCTCGTTTATCTCATTTATCATCATCATCATCATTTTCCTGTTTGGCTAGGTTGCTTTTCTTACATGTCTTCCAGGTCACTAATCCATTTTCTGTATCTTCTAATCTTCATCAGTTTTGTCAAGTATACTTTGTTATTTCTGTTATTGAATTCTTCAGACTTGCTTATTTTTTAAATATATACATTTTTTTCTATTGACACTCTCACTGAGTTCATCCATTCTTTTCTCAAGTCCAGTGAGTGTTTTTCTGACCATTACTTTGAACTATTTTTCAGGTATATTGCTTATCTTAGTTTCATTGAACTCTTTTGTGGTCATTTTGTCTTAGTCTTTCATTTGGGATATATTCCTTTGTCTCCTCATTTTGTCTAACTCTTTGTATTTGTTTCTATGTATTTAGGAAGGTCAACTACAGCACCTAGTCATGAAAGTAGTGGTCTTATGTAGACAAGGTCTAGTGGTGCCCTGTAGTGCAATACCCCTTGTCACTAGAAGCAGGAGCTTTGTGGGCATATCCTATGTAGGTTGTGTGTGCCCTACTCTTGTGGCTGAACCACAAGTACCTTTACCCCAGCTGGCTACAATGACTTGTTTTGCCTGCTGTGGGAACATTGAGAGGTGTTTGGTCACTGTGCCACTTAGAGTCCTGTCAGGCTACTGGGGACTAGTAGTGAGCAGGGTTGGCAGTCAGGCTAGATGTCTACAATTAGCCTCTCTGCCACAGCTGTGAGCACACCAAACAGCAGAGTTTGCTTTCTATGTAGCCAACAGATGCATTCATTGGTGGGTGGGGCTGGCAATCAGACTAAGTATTTGCAATTAGCTTCTCTGCACACCAAATGTCAGGGCTTGCTCTCTGTGTATCTCAATAAGAGGCTTGGCTGCTGGAACTATGGACATGCTAATGTAGGGGGTCATGTCTCCTCAGGACAGGACTCAGTTTGGATTTGTGCAGGTCCCTGCTGGGGTTGCTTCCAGGGTGTGATGTGGTAAGAGCAGCTTTAGAGGAATAGCTGTTGAGGTAGGCAGGTTGAGTGGCATGGATCTGCAGGAGAATTAAATGGTAGGGCATGTGGTGCTAGCAAAATGGATGAAGAGTGTTAGTGCTGGCTCCTGTAGGTTTCTGGCTACCTAGGATGGGAAAGGGGAAAATAAATGATGCCCACTAGAACATTTATTCCTGGAGAAGTCTCCTATATGTCTCTGACCTTACAGCACATGTTCTGAGATTAGTACATAATCTTCATGTATATCCCCATTGCTTTTGAAACTGCTTCTTCTATGTTATGTTCCAGGCCAAGTTATTTATTTTGACGATTCTTAAGAATGGGGACTCAATTTCCTATCACCCTCTTGTTCACCCAGAGTTAAGCCTACTGATTTTAAAAGCTCCCAAAGTTGGGACACCTGCATGGCTCAATTGGTTAAGCATCTGCCTTCAGCTCAGGTCATGATCCCAGGGTCCTGCAATGGAGTCCTGCATTGGGCTCCTTGGTCAGTGGGGAGCCTGCTTCTCTCTCTGCCTGCCTCTCTCCCCTTGTGCTATCTCTGTCTCTTTCTCTTTGACAAATAAACAAATAAAATCTTTTTTTTCAATAAAAGCCTCCAAAGTTAAGCCCTACTGTTTTTTAAGTCCAGATGTGGGAACTCATTTTCCCAATGCAGGTATTTGGTTCCTGGAGTGCCTTATGTGGGGTCTGATTCTACTAATTCTCTGTGCTTGTAGTGTCTCTTCTGTTCACAATTAGTCTCACCAAGGGTTTGGTTCCCAAACATGCCTTTGTTTCTCCTACCTTTTTTTTTTTTTAAGATTTTATTTATTTGACAGAGAGAAACACAGTGAGAGAGGGAACACAAGCAGAAGGATTGGTAGCGGGAGAAGCAGGCTTCCTGAGGAGCAGGGAGCCCGATGCGGGGCTCGATCCCAGGACCCTGGGATCATGACCTGAGCCGAAGGCAGATGCTTAACGACTGAGCCACCCAGGTGCCCCTCTCCTACCTTTTTTGATGTGGTCTCCTCTCTACAATAAATTATTGAAAGTTTGTCTTCCCAATCATCAGGCTGTTTTCAGAGTTAGTTGCCTAGTTGTAACTGTTATGTCAATGTGTTCATAGGACAAGATGAGCTCAGAATTCTACTCTGTCATCATCCCTGAACCTCTGGCTGACTTGTATGAGTGTTTTTTTTTAATACATTCTAGGTATTAAGCCCTTATCAGATATATAATTTGTGATTTGTTCCCATTTTACAGGTAACCTTTTTACTCTGCTGATTATGTTTTCAGACGCACAAAAATACAGTTTCAATAAAGTATATTTTATCTTTTTTTGTTTGTTTTCTGTACTTTGGGTTTTTTTTTTAAAATCATTGTTAAGTCCAATGATATAAAATTTCCCCTGTTTTCTTCTTAGAGTATTATTGTTCTGTCTCTAAAGCTTAGGTCTCTCATTTGTTTTGAGTTAATTGTTGACTATGGCTTTAAGGTAAAGGTCCAGCTTCTTCTTCTTCTTCTTCTTTTTTTTTTTTGCATTGATTATCCAGTTTTCCCATCACTATTTGTTGCAAAGACTGTCCTTGCCCTGCTAAGTGGTCTTGGTACCCTTGATGAAAATCAATTGACCATATATGTGAAGGTTCATTTCTGGGCTCTGCTCTATTTATAAGTACTGTGTGGGAGATATAAAGACATTTAAAGCAGTCTCTACCTTCAGGGAACTTTTAATTTCATTGGAGAATTAAGACATATTTGCGGGGCACCTGGGTGGCTCAGTTGGTTAAGTGACTGCCTTTGGCTCAGGTCATAATCCTGGAGTCCTGGGATTTAGTCCCACATTGGGCTACCTGCTTGGCGGGGAGTCTCCTTCTCCCTCTGGCCTCTCCCCTCTCATTCTCTCTCCATTCTTTCTCTCTCTCTCAAATAAATAAATAAAATCTTTTTTTTAAAGACATATTTGCATGTAAAAAGTTAAATATAACATCAATAAAAAATATTTAACACGTTAGCCATAATGAACTAAATGAGGTAAGTCTGATAAGAATGATAAGGAGTTACAAGAAAAGGCCAAGATCAACTGGAATTTTACAAATATATAGAGACAGACAAGGCTGAAAAGAGGATGGAAGGATGTTTAGTAAGATGAACAATGAGAACAAAAACGAAAGAAGATATGTAGTATGTTTTCATTATGGGAAAGAAAGACCTTGTCTCTGTAGTCAATTAAGAGTTAGTAGCATGCCCTGTTTCAGGCAAGGTATATAGTGGATTTAATAAAACTCATGCTTTTAGACTTTGCAGATGGGGATTCTACATCCTTCCAATCTACAAGCTGCCTTATTTTCTTCTGTATAAATATATCTTCCAGGCCTCCATTAGCAATTACAAACTCTTTGCATAATAATCTCATAAGATGCCCACTTTTTACAGGCAAATATATTACCAAGCTTTTTACAGTTTTCCCTTGTTGTCATTAAAAGAGAGGCATTTCTTGGAACTTGGCACTTTGAATGGTCTATTTTTTTGCATGGTTGACACACAATATTACATTAGTTTCAGGTGTATAGCATAGTGATTTAACAAGTTTAAACATTATGCTATGATTACCACAAGTGTAGCTACCATCTGTAACCATACAATGCTATTACAATATTATTGACTTTATTTTTTATGCTGTACCTTTTATTCCTGTCACTTATTCTGAATGGTCTTTTTTTGGCAGAGTTGGTTTATGGCAGAGTCATAAAGGAAAAAGTGTGAATAGTTTCAAGTGTTCAAAATACATAAATCATATACAAGGACAAACAAAATCTCTTAACATCAAGTTTAGAAAATATCGTTTCAAAGATATTTTGATTCTCTAACTTACAAATTTGAACAGAGGCATTTAAAATGTTTATTATTGTTAAGTGTTGCCACAAACACCATCTCATTACATCTATTCTGACAGTCTAATGATGGGACTTTAATGGAAAGTAAAAACAGTAGTACTTACTTACATATAAACATTGGGTGATTTCTAGGACCTCGTGCTTATTTCAAGAGACATCAATTATGAAGTACCCTTTGTTAATTCTCTGATACTGTAATTTACAGACAGTTTGCATACTGAATTATAGCATAAAGAGAGATGTCACATCTTAAACAGTAAAACCATTTGGAAATATGGTTTTTTTGTAGCAGTGTCTCCTATTTTCAGTCTTAATTACTTCAATGAAGCATGTATGATTTATGTTACATTTGTGAGAAAAAAATAACCATATACTCTTCACCTTAGAAAATCAGTTAAGGGTTGATGAGATGAATTAAAATACTTTTACTAAACTGAACTGGAGCAATATTAGGCATATCTAATGAAACTGATAACTGATAACAACAACAACAAAACACTCATATTTCTAGATTGTTTTCCTGCCCAGTGGGAACAAAAGACTACAACGTTTTTAAATAGTTTATTTTTGATAAATTAAAATTGGATATCAGATATGGCACTGAATCAGTTGATTGTATAAACATTCCAGATAAAAAATCATATATTTTACTTTTTTAGTGATAATTATGAGGACACAATCACTTTAAAAAGACACAAGCATTTGAAAAAGTAAGTGAGCTTTATGCTGGTATCTTCTGTTTAAAGTCCAGTCACACTACCACAGTAATTCACTATCTAGTGAGTTTATATATTTGAAGGAAATAGCAAATGTGAAATGTTCTTGCTTCTATAATGTGGGCAATAGAGAGTCACAGATACTGGGGTGTCCAGTCTTTACCATAGAAGATTTTTTCTCTGCTTCTTGCCCATACACTCATTGTGTGAGTGATAATGAGCCAGAAATAGAGGTTAATCATTGCTAAAATGAAGTGTTTTGTTCACAAATATACATGGTGTGAAGTTATGAGTGTCTCCAACTCAAGAATTAGAAGAGATATATAGAATCTTTTACTACCAAGAACATGGCAGGAGTTAGAAGTAGAATATTAGAAATAGCATCTAAAATGGGCATGGGTATTATAGAAAAATATATATATAACTACAGGAGGGGGCAGTAAGCCCTCATTAATCAGAAGAAGAGGCACCTTTTTCCTGCAAATCCTCAATTTCACTTTCAGGAAAAGAGCATTTGAAGGGCTGTGGTCTGAGCCATCTTTCTCACATTTCAGACCCACAATAACAACCTCCAAGCTCTGCCTTACTGGAACCAGCAACCACAGAGAGCACGGGGTGTGTTAGAAATGCCATAGATAGCCTATGGCATTTATATGTGTTTTGTTTGTGTCAATTTCTTTCAAATAGAGTGTGGTCAGTCACCTTTTGCCAAAATAACCAAGCATAATGCTTTCTTTGCCTATCACATAATAAGATCACACAAAAACATCTTTCCTTCTTTTTTTGGTGATATTTTCTGCTAAGGTCAATACAGAGAAATAAAGAAATGAAATGGATAGTAGTTGTCCCCTATAAGAGAAGAAGCTGACTAACTTAAGCCCCTGATATTTTTCCAGATACTGCAACCACTGTTGCTATGTAAGATTGCCCCTAGTTCTCTGGATAGCAGGCATAGAGACTCAAGATGTCAAATCAGAGGCATGCATTCATACTTAGTCTTATTAGCTGTTTCAGCTGAGTCTGGTTTTTCTGGGAATAGAGCTATGAAGATACAAGAAAAGTCAAGTGTTAGGGACAGTATTTGTGCCCCCTAAAATTCATGTGTTGAAATCCAACTCCTAGTGTAATGGTACTAGGAAGTGAGGCCTTTGGGAGGTGAGTAGGTCACGAAGGTGATGCCCTCATGTCCTTACAAAATGTCTTTACAAAAGAGATTCCAGAGAGCTCTCTCTTCTGCCATATGAAAACACAGAAAGAAGTTGGCTGTCTAGGAAGAAGAGAAAGGGGGCTGACCAAACACCAAATCTGCCAGCACATTGATTTCGACTTCTTAGCCTCAGAACTTCAAAAAACAAATATTTGTTGTTTAACCCCCCCAGTTTATGGTATTTTCATTACAGCAGGCCAAATGGAACAAGAATCCAAGTAAAATACATGAAAGAGGCATTTAGCAGGCTATGGGAGAAGAGCAGCAGAGACCACAACTCCAGTGGCAGATTCCACCTATTTATATTGAAGCAAGGGATGAGTAGGACAGACTTTACCCTTCTAATTCAGAAGCTGCAAGAAAATAGGGGCTATTGTATTGCAGCACTAATTGTTTGAACTTGGCATTTTTTTTCCTCATTTTATTCTATTCCATTATCTCTCCTAGGCTTTTGACCCTAATGAGACAGGTGCTTCTTTCTTTTGAGAGATGGAGTGAGGGAGTATAGAAAACTAATCTTCTTTTTTGAGCATTACTACTGTTGTAGGCTGTCCTTGAAAAATAGGTTTTACCCTCCAAGGCTTCCATCAAAGACCAGTCTTACATCAACAGTTATAAAGTCCGGGTGGATAAGGATCACAAAGGCTATCTAGCCTCAAAATATAGGCTTACACTGTGTCAGAAATGAATGGTACCACTAAAGATTATCTTGTTCACTGATCTCCTACATACAGTTGTCTTTTATTTTTTTTTCAAAATAGAAATTTTGGAAAAAAAAACACAAATATATGCTTTCACGATTTTTAGACTAAATAAAATTAACAAACAGAAAAACAGGAAAGGGAAACACTCAATATAAATCTTTAAGTGTAACTCTATAAAAAAGAAAAAATACCATTGTATAGACTTTTTGTCCTCTACTTTTTATTTTCTTATGAGACTAGTAAAAACTTAGCCATGGATCAACAATGGTCCATGGAAAAATATATCCCCTATTACTCTTTCTTTCATATACTATGTGTGTGTTTTTGTAGACATACATATACACATATATGTTCATATTTGTACTTATATATGTCTGCATATGCATGCATAAAAGGAAATATTTCCCTAATTCACAAATACATGTGTGTGTGTTTGTCTGTGTAACTGATCTAGCCTTCTTACTGATGAGTTAATTATGGAATCACTTGGCCAGGATTGAAGCAATGTCTTTTAATCTAAATAAGAGTGAAAAGCAGTCTCAAGGCAAGATGGTGGAGGTGTAGGAGGCACAGAGAGCACTGGGAACCAGAAGTCCAGCTAAAGAGGGAGAAAACCACTCTAAAAGCTGGCAAGCACAACAGGAGAGAGAAGAGAATAAGAACAGCAATTCTAGGAGCAGAAAATCGACCACTTGCAGAAAGGTACGATGTGTGGAGAAAGTGAATCCAAAGCAAAGGGAAGAGAGACCCCCGGGGGGAGGGGCCAGCTCCCAGCAGCCACAGAGCCACAGAGCACAAAATCCGGAAGTTCTAGTCTGCTCCGCTGAGGGACATCACTCCAGAGGCTAACCGGGGGTTCAGCCCTCACGGGAACAGTGTGGTTTCAGGACCCGTGGGGTCACTGAGGGACCAGGGGAGCCCGAGTGGAGCAGAGCTCCCAGGTATTGGGGCGGAGAAGCCGGCGGCAGAGAAGGAGCCGGGCAACACCGCATAGGCCTACCTTGGACTATAGGAACTGAGACATATAGTCCATATAGGGCTGCCGTACGTCAAGCGGGGACCCCACGGGAGGGAGCTCTGGAGACACCCCCTCCTTTCTCCTCTGGGAGGAGCGGTGCGGGAGTGCGCAGCAGGAATCTGCTGGTTTGGGGACTCTGGACGGGGCCACGTGCGCCACAGATAGAAGCGCTTCAACACAGGCTAGCTGAGCACAGAGTGTGGGCCACAGACAAGGGAGACGGGAGTGATAACAGCTTTCTTCTAAGGGCCTGTGGAGAATCGGGGCGCCCAGTACTCGGCTCCTCTGGGCCGGAGACTGGGAGGCCGCCATTTTCATTCCCGGCCTCCAGGGCAGTACGGAAAGCGCTCAGGGAACAAAGACTCTGAGAGCGAACCTGAGCAAAGTGCTTGGCCCATCGCCTAGCAAGGGTGGTGCAATACCGCCTCAGGCAAAGACATTAGAGAACCACAGCAATGGCCCCTCCCCCAGAAGATCAGCAAGAATATCCAGCCAAGACCTACTTAATCAATCAGTGAAAACTGCGGAACTCCAGAGAATCTTTCTCTCACCCATCTACTCCTACCTTGACAAAATGACGAGGCAGAAAAACTCACCACAAAAAAAAAAGAAGAGACAGTACTGATGGCTAGAGACCTAGTCAATGCAGACATTAGTAATATGTCAGAAATAGAGTTCAAAATGACAGTTATCAAGATGCTAGCAGTGCTCAAAAAAAAAGCATAGAAGATATTAGAGAATCTCTTTTGGGAGAAATAAAAGCCCTTTCTGGAGAAATAAAAGAAATAAAATCTAACCAAGTTGAAGTTAAAATAGCTATTAACGAGGTACAATGAAAAATAGAGGCTCTCACTGCTAGAATAAATGAGACTG
>JAQQSY010000035.1:0-19432 GCA_028646535.1 Procyon lotor
TTTTCTGGTTCCATACAAATTTTAGGATTATTTGTTACATTTCTTTGAAATAAATTGATGGTATTTTGATAGGGATTGCATTAAATGTGTAGATTGCTCTAGGTAGCATAGACATTTTCACAATATTTGTTCTTCTAATCCATGAGCATGGAACGTTTTTCCATTTCTTTGTGTCTTCCTCAATTTCTTTCATGAGCACTTTATAGTTTTATGAGTATAGATTCTTTGCCTCTTTGGTTAGGTTTATCCCTAAGTATCTTATGGTTTGGGGTGCAATTGTAAATGGGATTGACTCCTTAATTTTTCTTTCTTCTGTCTTGTTGGTGTATAGAAATGCAACTGATTTCTGTGCATTAATTTTATATCCTGATACTTTACTGAATTCCTGTATGAGTTCTAACAGTTTTGGAGTAGAGTTTTTTGGGTTTTCCCTTAATGCTTTTTAAAGCAGGTTAGTAAGTGGCTATTGTTAGGTGCTGTTACAGAAATCTACGATCTGTTGATGAACAAAGGAGATAGATATCTGCCTTTCTCTGAAGATCATGAGGAATTCGGCCAAATAGTGGTCTGGGGAACAAACACTGCAGGCAGGGGAGAGAGGGGACAGCAGAAACCGGGGTGCCTCATGTATCCACCAGATGGGAAAGGAGGTGAGCTGGGTCAGAGAGGAGCAGGACAGGAAGCTGGGGATAGGGGGTGCAGGGAGAACAGCTCCTGGCAGTTCACTTCAAGGACTGGGGGTGAGTGAAGGCTGGAGAATCCAGGGGCCAAAAGCCAGCAGTCCCAGGTGATGGGAAGAGACCAAGAGATAGAACCAAGGAAGACATGTCGATTCAAGTACAGCAAACAGGTTTGGGCTCACTTTGATTTTCGTGCTCAGATATTCAACCAGTGCTGATATAAACAACACAAATTAAATGGAGAAAGATGGGGGTTATAAACTGAGAGCTGTGTGTGTGTCTGGAAGACAGACAGACAGAACTAGGTATTAGGAGTATGAATCAATGTATAGTGACTACATTTTAATGAGAAAAAAAAATACCAATGGAAAAAAATAGCACAACAGCCAATGAGAAGAAATATTTTAGAGGTATTACCGACAAATGCAGAAAGAAAAAGGTGTCTGAACCACCACTAGAAATGGGAAGAATGGTGGCATGAACTTGGTTTTGTAGAGATCTAGGGACGTCTTCAGAACTTTCACTGCATTTAAAGTGCTATTTTGCCAATCATAAACTACAAGAAGAATTTGCACATTGTCCAGACACTTCTTCCATGAATCTATGCTATATTGAAGAAACCGATCTCCAAGGAATTTTTTTTCTCTTTTTAAATTTTTCAATATGCATGACAGAGGGCTTGTTAAGGTGTTGAGCAACATCTCTTCCATTTGGTGGGAAAGAGCAGCAGGTTGATTTCTGGGATGTTGGGGGTTCCTAACCCGGGTCTCACCGGCCTTCCTGCAGCAGCTGTGTGCCCCTGGCTCCCATGGACAATTTTCTGCATGGGGAGGTTTTCCCTGGACAAGAGTCTATCATTTCCAGCATTTAAAAGTATAAAAGATCAAGTTCCAATGCATTAGAAAATCTTCCCACACGGTATGTAACACTTGGGTTTCTTAAGATGCCTCCAAAATGCCCTATTTTCATCATGATCTAAACTGGGGCAACGTGTACACTAATGAATGAAAGTAATAAGCAAGGTGATTATTTGCATACTTCAGAACAAAGAAAATATCACTGTCAGAACTACCTGAATGAGGCAGGCATTCACAGGTTTTGTTTTGGACCAGTTACCCCAGTCATCAATTTACAGCAGCTCTGATTAGAGGTAATTTTAAAGGTAAAACGTAAATTTCTTTTCCTATAGAGCTCTTAGCATTGCATTGTTTCTGGGATTTGCCTTCACGGTGCTTTTTCTTTCTTCTCATCGTATATTTTCAAAATAATCTGCTTTCATATAAAATATTAATGCTGGAACACCTAAGCTCCTTAAGTAGCCAGAGGTAGATCAGACTTATTTCACTTTTACATTATTTTCTCTGGCAGTGGAAAAATAAAAGCCATGAGGAGAGAACAACGGAGTTAGTCAGAACCACTGTTTCAAGAAGACATGTCAGAGACATCTTTATATCCATTAGAATGGCTTAAAGACGGACTTAAACTTTCACCCTCCAAAAAGTCTCTATTATGATAGGAACTTAGGAACTTCATTTATTACTGGGCTGATATGGTATGTGTTGCTTTTCTAATAATAAAAGTTAAATCAGTGCCAAGAAATTCCAACAATTCTCTACATGTAAGTTCTTCCCAAACACTCACACTGCAAGAGGCATTACAGTTGACATCCCACTTTATAGAAAAGAGAACAAGTTCAGGTTTTCACACTCAAATCACTCGGAATTGAGATTTGAAACCTGGACTAGGGGGCCCACACTTTTGGGTTCCTCCATGGGTCGATCTAAGGCTACTTCACCTCCTAAGTACAGCATTTCACAGGTAAGTTGACTGAGAAGACCATACTTACCACAGAAACTGGATTTTTCTATTTGTGTTACGTTTAAACAGGCTCCACATTCCATTTTATTTGGGGTTTCTAACAATCCACGGGTTTAAAAAAATATTGGAAACCTGTATTTAAACCTCATACTGCGAACCAGTGAAATTGAAGGCATTCAGTAAAACAAGGATTTTTTTCTCACACGTCAATTTTTATTTGTGGTATTTTACATGAAGACACTTATATTTTCTAAGTTTTTATTGCCTTTGGGAGAACACAACATGGATCAAGTAGCCATCAGAGTCTTGTCTGAGGGAATTCTCAATACCACAGGACTCTGAGCCCGAGGGTCAGCGTGCCCCCCAAGAAAGCAATCACATGTGGAAGAGTAACCTAAGAACATCAGAAGCTTCCATACCATATAGAAAAGAACCCAACTTTCAGTCAGATCAGTGATTTGCAAACTGTGTTTTCTGTGGCATATTACACAAAGAGTTTCCTTTCTAGTCCACCATCCTTCAAATGTTAGTGCTCACCAAATCGATCCTCTAAATTTAAGCAAAGGAAATCTTAGAAATTCAGTTGTATGCCTGCAGACGTGACTCCATGCAAACACACTGGACCAGAACCGAGGAGGTCACATGGGACGTTCTCACCCACACTCGAGTTCTTTGTCAGACCCTGAGGTAAAGTGAGGTGCAATAAAAAGTTAATCAGCCTGCCAGTCCGGCCTGAAGAACAATGGAGAAGATAAACTGAGTTTTAATACAGGAGCCTCAGATGAATCCTTGGGGCTGGTGGTCTACGCAGGCTCCTGCCACCAGGAGGGGACCCCCAGGAGCACCAGAAGCGCGTGGTCCCAAAGAGCCACGGAGCCACATCAGACCAGTCCCACCTGCTCCAGCTTGTTCCCTTATCTGGACAAAAATTCCTTTAAAAAATTATTAAAAAAATATTCTCTTTATTTGTCAGACAGAGAGTGTGCATGCACGCGCGCGCAAGCGCGCACACACACACACACACACACACACACACAATCGGGGAGGGCAGCAGGCAGAGAAAGAAGCAGGCTCTCTGCCTGGCAAGGAGCCTGATGAGGGATTCAATCCTACGATTCTGGGATCATGACCTGAGCTGAACACAGATGCTTCACCCACTGAGCCACCCAGGTGTTCCTGGACAAAAATTTCTGATCAACTTACACACAGAGTATCAAAATCCCATGAATGGGCATTAAAGTTTCTTTCTTTTTTTATATCACGCATCAGCACTGAAATACCTATCTGAGTTTACAGTGAAACCATCCTAATCATCTTGTTTAGAAAATCTCTGATTTTGCATGTTGAGATCTCAACAAAGCGAAAACAGATCTGACACAACCCGAAACTCTGCCCCACTGCTGGAAACCAGCATGACGGGTCAGACTGTTAGCCATGCCTCCGAGAGCATACAGTTTAGAGAGGACAACTTTATTTCCACCCACATGGTTTGCCCACAAAACTGAGTAGCAACAGACACAGCTCTAAAGATCAACAAGTTGTGATTGTGGCAGGCAGAATTTTTAATGTGGTTCCCCAGAGATGACCTTCCCCAAATTCCCTTTGAACCTAAGGATATGATGAAATAGCCCTCCCGTGAACAGGCAGTAATAGGGCACAGTTGATATTAAAATAGGGAGTGCACCCTGATTTAATCACATGACCCTTATAAGAAGTCAAAGTTTTCTACAACAGCATCGGAAGTAGCGGGATAGAGAGACAGAGAAAGAGAGAGAGAGAGAAGGAGGGAGAGAGAGAGAGGAGGAGATTCCAAGAAATGGGCACCTCGGCTGGCTTGCACACTGAGTCTGACGAGGAGACAGAGACCTCTCTGGTTTACAGCTTCAGTGAAACGAATTCCACCAACAACCTAAAAGATGAAGCAAATCGTTCTCCCCAGAGACTCTACGGATCAGAGCCGGCAGCAGCCATGGCTTGGCTGAACCCAAGAGACACTGCACACAGAACACAGCTGAGCTTCCTGGAGATTCTCAGCCACGAAACCGGAGATGACGGACATTGTTCTCAGTCCCTGAGACTTGCGGTGCTTCGTCCTGTGGCAGCCACAACTTGCAGGTGGTTCCCCAAGGATGGAGTAACCAAGCAGGGAGAAGTTTCTTCGAGATTGGTCATTTTCACAGAGGGGCACGTATTTCAAAAGATCTTACCGGAAGGGCTTGATTATCAACAACTCAGGACTGACTTCTCCTGTTCCCACATCACCAAATAGACCTTGACCCGATAAACCTACCCTTCGAGAACCACACATGTATGCCAAAGGGGCACCACGGCTCGTGGTTACCTCTGACATTCAGATCACACTGCTCGCCAGGAAGTTTGTATAAACATATGTTAATGCGAGCACAGTAATTAGTAAATAGTTTTGAAGGAGGTAATTTGAGGCTGTGCAAAATATTCTGTTTCATCTTCCAGTCTGACCTGCTCATTTTAACCATCTTTAGTGACTCTAACCCGTAGTGATTTCCTGGGATGGCCTAATGATGGTCTAATGCTCTCCTACTTTGCCTACATTAGGGAGCATCATTCTGTAAGAAATACTGGTCCCTTCTCCTTATGTATGTATGTATGTATTCATTTATTCGTTCATTCATTCATGGCATTTCCTTATCTTGGAGCACATGAAGAAGCTCTAGGATCCTTTTGTATTATCTGTACCGCTGGCTACAGAATCAGCGATTCCTCCAAGGAACACCGCTTTCTCTTTTGGGGGGATAGAAGCCATGACTTGAGGGGGCCTGGGTGGCTTAGTCTGTGAGCATCTGACTTTGGCTCAGGTCACAATCTCAGGGTCCTGGGATCAAGTCCTGCGTCAGGATTCCAGCTCAGTGGACTCTGCTTCTCCCCGACTTGTGCTCTCTCTCATACAAATAAAATAGAATCTTAAAGAAAGGAAGACAGAAAAAGAAACCAAGACATGGACACCAGATATGCTGTTGCTACTGGGGTATCACTGAAGGCCCCTCAGGGCTATCCCATTACACAAATACCCAGTTGTCTGTCGTCTGTGTACCTACAAGTGTCCCTATTGTACCTCTGATTATAATCTAGTGCTATGTCGTCATCTTGGCCTTCCTCCTTTCTTCTTTGTGACTTACTCCTCAGATGGTGGCAGTCCTGCTTCTCATTATGTATAGACTCTTAAAGCTTATTTCTTAAGAAAGTACTTACTTCTTTAGAAAGACTTTCTTTAGAAAGTACTTTAGATCACCTACCTCCACATCTTGTTTGGTTTGTTTTTAGGACCCAGAAAAAACCCCAACAGATTTTCAACTGTAACTGAGCAAATCTTTCTAAGATGAGTTAAGGAATAGTTGGGCTTAAAAGTTACTGAACAGGCTCGAATTTCTGGGATTAGATCCTAGCAGCTGAGACGTCTTCAACTAGAGACCAACTGTGAAGATGCTACGAGCATTGTGGGGTTAGTCCGTCTTGTTAAGTGAGTGGAAACTAGCAATCATTCCCCAGTGTCCACAAATCACTATGCTGCACACCATAAACTTACAAAGAGCTGTAGGTCAATTATAGCTCCACAAAACTGAAAGGAAAAAGAACGTGAAAATTCCTCTTTGGGTGGAAACATGACAGATGATGCAAGGACTGTCACTATTCCTGGGGGTTTCTTGTGTGTCACACATTGTACAAAGCACTTTACATCAATTACCCATTAAATGCTCACAACTCTGCAATGTAGGCACTATTACTCTCATTTTAAAATGAATGAAAGGGAGGCTTAGGTAAGCAAAGGAGGTGTGGCAATGCTTACAGAATATCAGGGCAGGGGTATAGCACTTCAATCTGGTCATGAGGGAGAATCAGATGAACCCAAATCGAGGGACACTCCACAGTTACTGGTCCAAAGATGCCAACAAATGTCAGCATCAGGACAGACAACCTAGAACTAAGTAAAGGAGAACAAGGAGACATGCCTTCCAAATAAAACACACGGTCCCAGGTCAGACCCTGAACTGGAGGAAAAGGCTCTGCAAAGAACCTTATTGGGGCAACTTGCAAAACTGGGGAAGGGCTATGGATTTTAGACAAAATATCCGTGGTAAATTTCTTGAATTTTGATAACTTACAGTGATGACCTAAGGATATATCCTTGTTCTTGAGAAATACACGTGAAGGTACGAGGGGTAAAGGACATGAAATATTCACCTTACTCTCAAATAGTTTAGAATAGTTTAGAAATCATATATATATGACATATATATATATATATCACAAAATTATACCAACATATTAAAAAGAGGATAAAACAAATGTGAAGTGTCAGAAACTGGTGAATTTGGATAAATATATACAGGGCTTTTCTGTGTTAATCTTGCAACTACTATGGAAATTTGAAATTATTTCAAGATACAATTTTGAAAATCTGCCGCGGTATCTCTGAAGGCAGTGAATATTTCAAAGTTGGTTTTTTGACTAAAGTCAGGTCTTATTATTGAAAGTGAGTGAATGAAGGTAATAAAATTGGGAGCTACAGAATTTTTCATTTCATTTGTCTTAAAAGCATCTTAGTTGGGCAGATATTAGTTTCATTGTATTGTGCAAATGAAATGCATTTTATCAAATATTACAGTTGTAAGAAAACTTTACTTCTTTTTAAAAACCAAAGCCTATACAGCAATTTAAATGTACTACTAATCATTTTATCATGAGCTCTTCATAATGTTGGTTTATGAACTGATATTAAAAACCAGCCATAGCCCTTATAGAAATTCCCCGAAACAAGGTTCTGCCTATATTTTTTCAGGAAGGTTCTTTATACTCTATCAGTATCAAATGGGATTTCATTATTATGTATTTATGTAAACACGGATTTGAAATGTAAAATGGTTATTTAAAATTCAGCTCAGCTAGAAGAGAATAAGTAACAAAAGATGTTTTTGGTGCCCACTGATCTTCCAGCCCCCGTCGACATGCTTTGCTTCTCTATGCTTGCAGCAATATTTACTAATATTGCCAGACTGGAACATATTCTTTTCACTCAGTTTTAACATAAAATAAATCTCCATCTAATTTCCTAGGCAATTTCACATCCATCTTAAAACTCTTTAGGCAAAACGCTCTGAATAGGTATGTGCAGCTACTGAAAAAGAGATTTTGTTTTATACTTGCTTCTCATAAATCTTATCCTCAAGTCTATCAGAGAACCACTTCTGTAAAATAACTCAAAGGGCCAATTTTACACGAACAATTTCCTAATGATTTTTTAAGTCAAAGGAGTTAAAATTCAAATATGAAAGAATATTAGCTGACATTCTTTAAGTCAAAAGAGGGATTTCATGGAATGTTATGATGTGCACCTGTTCTAAGTTTTTTGGATTACGTGGTTCTGTGTTTTTTTTTAACCAAATATAGTATTTCCACGATAAGTAAACACATTATTAAAGTAGTAATATTAATATTTCCTCAATAAAAACTACTGGAAGAATAAATTATTGAAACCCATCTCCACCCTCAATGCATTTGTTGATGGCAATGACTGGAAAGAATAATTTTGCTAAAACACCTGTTTTTAAAAAAATATTTAATTTATTTGTTTGTCAGAGAGAGAAAGAGCACAAGCAGGGGGAGCAACAGGCAGAAGCAGCAGCAGGCTCCTCACTGAGCAGGGAGCCCAATGCGGGGCTTGATGCCGGAACCTTGGGATCATGGCCTGAGTCAAAGGCAGATACTTAACAGACTGAGCCACCCAGGCATCCCTGAAACATCTCTTCCCTGCTGAGAACTATGGTAACCGTCCTAATAACATGCAAATGTCCCTCCACTCTACCTCCCTGTTTCCCTTATCCTGTTCTCCTTTATCCAGAGCCCTCCTCAGCATCTAAATTGTCTTTGTCCCCACTCCCCACCTCAGAATATGGGCTCCGTGAAGATAGATTTTGTTTCTCCCTTGTTGTTTCCCAAATGCCTAGACTGTGCCTATGTATGGTGGTATCTGGAAGTACTGAATGAATGAATCCATCAAACGAGTAAGTCATATATAATCCCCACCTTACTGAGGGAACAAAGTGGACTTTTTATGTAGTTAGTGTGAATTGGGGAAGGATGTGCAGAGCCTAACATTTAATAGGACCTAACGTTTAAAAGTACTTAGATAATGCGTGAGATCATTACATAATTCATTTAACATTCAAATCAATCCTGTATGATAAGTAACTATCATAATTTCGGTGATAATGAAACTGAGAGCTAGAGGACTTAGGTAACTCTGTCAAGGTAATGGAGAGATCAGAAATTCAATCCATGTATGTCTGGGCCCAGTACCCTGCCTTTTTTTTTTTTACACCACATTACCTCCTGTGTCCTTGTCCAACACATATCCTTCTGTTAACTCAATGGCAAGGTCAACATCACATGTCGTAGGTTGGTTTCCTGAGAGACAGTATCTCAGACAGATTTGTGCACAGGCGCTGTACTGGAGAAGGTGCTCAGAGCAACACCCATGCAGGGGAAGGAGCAGGGCTGAATGGAGGGAGAAGATGAGCTCTGACAGTCCTCTCGACAGGGGCCCCAGCCAATCCTACCAGAAGCAACGGAGCTGGAGGGTCCTACAGAGTTGCTCTATGGAGGCTAGGGGATTAAGCCCTAGATCAGCATTGGTAAGTATTGGGTGCATGGAAGGAGTATAACCACGAGCCCTTGAGCTACCCTTAGCTTCCTTTCACCGAAAGCAATGCCTAGAAAGTGGCTGAGCTAGGATCTCACAGCAGTCAACCCTGTAGGAAGCTGGGGGATGAGCCAGTCCTCAAGGAGGTGTGGATGGCACACCACAGAATTTACTCTAGCACCCAATTAATAGAAAAAAATAGCTGCTGAAAAAAATTACTAAAAAACAGTTAACCCAGATCCCTAAGATTCTGTATACTTTTCTTCTGCATTTCTCAATACAACAAAACCTCTTACCAAACAAGTTTATGAATTAAATTTTAATTTGCTTGCCTCCATTCCACGATTTTCAAATTAGCATATTTTGAGAGGAAAAGAAAAACCTGCTTATCTTTAAAAATTTTTTGCATTGAGGGGCACCTGGGTGACTCACTCGGTTGAGCGTCTGACTCTTGATTTTGGCTCAGGTCATGATCTCAGGGTCATGAGATCGAGCCCTGTGTTGGGCTCTAGGGGACTCCGCTTGAGATTCTTTCTCCTTCTCCCTCTACCCCTCCCCCTACTCATGCATGCTCTCTAAATAAATAAAATCTCTAAATTTTTTTTTCTGCATTGAAAAATCCAACAAAATAATTCAGTATGTACTTAGGAAACATTTGGAAGGGTATTGGCCCATTTATTTTGTTGGATGTGAAGACAGGACATGGTCTAGCCGTTAACAGATAAGGATTAGTTTTTGCTGGGTGACCATGCAACGAACATTGTGGATAAGGCTTTTAAACTCTATCAGGAAGGCTGGGCAGGACCTTTTAAGTAAATACTGAATGCAGAATGAAATGGCACAAAGGCAAAAGGAATGCTATGCTCAGATATGCAGGGAGAAAAAAACAAGTCTCAGGAATGGTCAATACTGTAGTCCCAACTTCGTGAGAGTTTAGGTCTTTATTGTGGAATAAAAGAAGTAAAAAAAAAGAAAATGTCATTTTGAAGCCATATCATAGGTCCTGGCGTTTAAAGTAATGAGTGTGTTTATTTGGTGGGTGACGGAGAGAGCTAGAACGTCGTCATGACAGCTCACGTGTGAGAGCATATCCTGGTGTAGAGCCTGTCCTGGCATTTACAGGGCCTAAGGCAAGACTATAAATGGGACACCCCATATCGGATCTGCTACCTTTGCAAATCCCTCCATCATCATCTGGAGGCTACATTCAAATGATATTTTTCTGTTCTTCAGATTCCCAAGCCCCTCTCACCCCCGGAATGGGACCATGGCCACAGGTAGCCCAGCCTCCCCTCCACCAGCCTACTCCTGCTTTCCACCAAACCATGGAAGACCCACCCATCCAAATAATGTCCACTTCCTTCTTCCAGCCCGGGACAACTGCCACTCTTGCCACTCAGTGCACACAACCGGGTGACTTACTTTTACCAGGAAAGACTCGGGGAAGAGCCCTCCCAGGCCACGGAAGGACAGGGAAGCAAGGGGTCTCAGGATCCTGAAGGACACAGAAAGGGAAGCGCAGGTCTAGCTGGGCACATACCCCTGACACCGAGGGCTCTTTTGCCTTTGGAAAGGGCACAAGAGAAGAGGGCCAGAATGGGACCGGCTAAACTCCCAGAGACGCTATCAGAACAAGGTTCTCATGTGCCTGAGCCTAGGGACGTGGTGTTTATGATGTATTGGGATTTGGTGCATGAGAAGACAAATCTAACAGCATAAGTTACAGGTACAGAAAAGGTCTGAATTACAGTGGGAGAAGTAATAACAGAAAGGACTGAACAGGAGCAATACTATGGAAGAGGCATCCATAAAACATGGAGTCCGAAAATGTAGGAGAGCAGGGACAGAGAAGGGGAGTAAAGGGGCTGCCCTTACTTAACTGTCAAACCCGGATGACTAAGGAAATAAAGGTATTCTTAACAGAGGAACCCGTCTAAAGGAAAAATAATGCATTTGAGAAAGAAATAAAAATTCCAGTCAGGACTGCTCCCCCACAGTATTGGCCCAGAAGTATATTCAACTCTACCCTTAGGGGACACCCAGAGATCCATGATTCACTCTCTGAACCTTGAAAGGAATAATAAAGCTATAAATATGAACTATCTCATCAATCACTTAAAATTATTTCCCATTTTCCACAAACACATAGCATGTTGCCCTTTTAAATAAAAGCAATTGGCCAAGCAGCTCTTTCTAGGGTATTTAGATAGGGCTAGAAGGATAAATTTTAAGATTTATATTCTAATTTTTAATGACTCACTGTGCCTTGGCAAACGGAAAATTAATGAAATTTGTTGTGGCTGGTGAAAGAATAATTTATCCCGTCTTCTTTTGAATAAAACTACCAGTTAAAAATGGAAATTAATGAAAATAGGGTCTATGGTAGTCTCAGGTATGCGAGAGCTGGCTTAAGATCCTCACTGCTTATCAGGGGCACATAGCAATGGGGAGAAACATGACTCCCTCACAGAAGTGCGTGGAATGTGGGTGTGCGAAGGGTCGACAATAGGAAATACTAAGGTTTACACCAACAAAGGTTCTAAAATCCATTATTTTCCATGATCTCAAACCCTCACGCTTCCAGTGTGTCCAGAAGCATACCATTTCTTTTTTTCTCCCATAAATTTAAAAAAAAATTTATGATTCCTTTAAAAATCCTTAATTTTAAAATGCATACATTTAAAAGCTAACTTCAGGTACACGTTTTACAATTCTTGACTATTTTCGTTCAGTAACACAAATTCAAAAGCCCTAAAGTAAATAAGAAAGAAAGAAATAAAGAGAAAAAACAAAATATGTATATTCTACTTTTCAAAGACAGCAAGCCCGTGTTTCCATGGGAAATACCGCATACGGATGGGAGTGGTAGAAAACTGTATTCTTCTTATGGAATGTTTGTGGAAAATGTTCCTTTTAAAACCAACATGTTTCCCCATATGGGGAGCAGGTTTGCAGCAAAGATGTTGAGTAGACAGTGAGAGAAGCAGTCAACCATCTGGGTGGCAGGCACCTGTCAGCCATGAATGTTGAGGGCACCACTAAGTTTAGGCACTTAGGAATATTCTAGAAAACAGAAGGACAGCCATCACACCTCTCAGACCTGAGCTGTGGGACAGTTCTAGAAAAGGGAGAGCTGAAGTAAAGGGGAAGGGGGCATGATGGATAGGTTCATTTTCCTTATAATTATGCTCAATTATCAATGGAAAACATGGGCTGAGGCCAAGAAGAAGCCACAAGTGTTTTTATGACAAGTGAGCCTCTGTCATCTAAATCACAGGAAACTGGCAGAGGATAAGCGCATCATAGCTTAAGAAAACAAGAACAAAGAAAAAACAGGGGTGAGGGAGAAAGGGCAGCTCTATGCTTTTCTCCCAAGTCCTGTTACACCTGATCTGAGCAGGAAAGGGGACAGCCATGAAATGTACTCCCATGCTTACTGCCTTGCCAGGTCTGGTCACGGTGGCAGCTACTGCAGTACGGGTGCGGGGAGAGGGGTGTGCAGGACGGAAAGGCCACAGGGACTTGGGCTGGAATCCTAGTGGCTCTGCTTACTCACGGTTTGACCTTGCACAAATTACTTCACATCACTGAGCCCCAATTTTCTCACATGTGGAATGGGGCTAATAATGACTGTTGACAGGATTAACAAAATAATGCCTGGAAGAGTATTGAAGGCAAAGCCTCAGAGGGCAGGGAATCTTCCCGGTTTACCTTTAAATACCTTAGTGTGAAGAGTCAACAATACACTCTTGCTCAGAGTGAACAGACATTCCAATTCAAGAGGAGGGTATTAAAATGCACGCTGCCTCAATTTAAAATCTTGTAGCATAACAGATTATAGTAATATACAGGTGTGCTGGCTTAAATGTTTAACTTAATAGCTTATCCTACATTTCCTCGTATGTATGGGATGCGATATCCCCACTGGTCCAGGTGACTTTAGCCAATACAAGGAACACCTTCTGTAAAATTCTGCCACTTCAGGAGTAAATTCTGTCTGTTCTCTGCCTTCCAGGCTGATAATCACAGCATCTAACCTGACCAGACACACACCTAGAAACCAATTACCAAAGCCAAGAAGATGCTCTTGGCTTATTCTTGTCTGCACGCTTTGAGTAACTGATCACTTGCCTTGCTCAGGACTCCACGACCTTGTGGACCATCACTACTACTGTCTGTAGGTTTGTTGCAACCATGGCCCTCTAAATCCATTGCTCTAACACAGTTTGGTGTTGGTGACACTAGTAAAGCACATGGCAGAACTTGGAGGTCCTGAGCAGGTGCTCTGAAAATGGGAACCCAGGGAGCCCTGAGCCCTCGGAGTGCAGAAGGGTGGGGAACAGGCCACTGGAAGCTGGTGGTTGTCTTGCTGAGACTTGATTGTATCAAGAATATCTTACAGACTGTTGAGTGAGTTTGAAAATATCTTATAGATTATTGAATGAGATTATTAAGAGTTTTATTGAGGGGTGCCTGGGTGGCTCAGTGGGTTAAAGCCTCTGCCTTTGGCTCAGGTCATGATCTCAGGGTCCTGGGATCGAGCCCTGCATCGGGCTCTCTGCTCAGCGGGGAAACTGCTTCCCCTCCTCTCTCTGCCTGCCTCTCTGCCTACTTGTGATCTCTCTCTCCTCTCTCTCTGTGTCAAATAAATAAATAAAATCTTTAAAAAAAGAGTTTTATTGAGATATAACTGACATCAAATAAACTGTACATGTTTCAAGTGCATAGTTTAACACTTTTGACATTTACACTCATGATTCAAACACTGCACTCAAGATCACGAGCATAGGCATCATCCCTAAAGCTTCCCAGCAGCCCTTAATCAACTCTGCCTCCTGTCAGCCCCTCCATAAGTAGCCCTACTCTGTTTTTGTAACTAGTTATTTTACAATTAACCGGTTGCAATTTTGTTCCATAGATCTGTCTATCTTGACATCAGTACCACACTGCCTTAGTTACTGACGCTTTAAAAGAAATTTTGAAGGCTGGTAGAGTTGCTCCTCCAAATGCATTCTTTTTAATGTTCTTTTGGCTATTTGAGGTCCTTCCAATTTCCACATGAATTTTAAAATTAGCTTATCGATTTCTACAAAACACCCTGCTGGGTCTTTGACTGGGATTGCACTGGATGTATAGATCAGTCTGGGAGGACAATACTGAGTCTCATGAAGATAGCCATCTCAACATTTCTCTTGGAAAGTATTATTCCAAGAAATAATACTTGGAAGTATTATTACTTTTCAAGAGTAATAATACTCTTTATTATTAAGAGTAGTAATAAATACTATTTGAAATATCTTAATATTGTATCTGTCCTAATGCTTGGGATATGGGGTAAGACAATGAGTATAAAGCATATTGTTTTCCGAAATACCTCCCACTCATATTTCACTCTCTGAATGAGGCATGAGAACAATGTGAGGCCAAACATAGCTAGAAATGCTCATTTCATATGGACACAATCTTAATCAGAATTCATGAGTAAATGTTACATTCAAGGATAATTTTTGGCAAGAATATTCAGAGTGCTTTAAAACAATTTTTGTCAGGCATCACAAGTGATTAGTATAATAACAATCAGTCTAACCAATTAAAATCTTTGTTTCTGTTTAATGTGTGATTTATAACAAGTCATTTTTCTTCTACACTGTATGGAGGAAAAATTAAGAAGCAATCATTTAAACTTGGAAGGAATAAAAAGGACAGAGGCACAAAACACTAGCCAAGTTCATTAACAAGAAGATTAACTTCAAACGAAACATTTTTGTATCTGTTTTTGAAGAGATTTTCAAATTTACATTGTATTTTCTTATCTTGTGGCACCTAAAGGAAATTATTTGTCTGAATGACGTGTTGGAGAATAACAATGAGGGACTGAATTGCTTTGTAAGTAGCTCAATTTCTACCACTGAATGACCTTATATTTAAGGCAGTAGGGATAAAGAAACTGTTTTATGGAAAAATCCCAAGACACTCTGATGTTTCCCAACCAAATAGAAAAATGTGATCCCTTTTATATGAATAATCATTCATATATATAGGCATAAAGCCTTTCTCTAAAACAGAAGTCATCTTTTATAAATTCTCTTATATTTGAAGAATTTTTTCTAAATAACCAATTTCCCAATTTACCTAAACCTAATGTATCTTGGGTTATTGATCAGTTACTGACAATTATACTAAGTTAAGTCAACTACTAACAATATATCTGAGTCTACAGTGCACACTAAAGCATTAATGAGATAATCAAATAAATTCAAAACAACAACAATAAAAAACTGTTTTGGCGCAACTGACTTTATATTCCACATGAAGGTGTTTTTCAGAGAAGTCCAGATACTATGTGTTTAAGTTCTATTGATTAAATTATCTCTATTATTGTCTGTAGAGTCTAGGCCAGAGATATTCCCACACTGATAGCCATAATTTAGGATGTGTGTGTTGGAGGGCGTTGTGCATATGTGTGTGTATAAATATATTCTGTGTGCAATGTAGTTTCTTGCAAACCAAGATATGACTCCCATAAATCCCCTGATGGGTTCCTTGACATCAAAACCCGATGAGTTATTGTACCCCAGGCATATTTATGTCAAGATACAAGAGAATGTGCCCCTATCATGAGTAATCAGTGACATCAGAGGAACAGACAGCTTTTATATGCCTACATACTTGGGTTGTGAGCAGTGCTCACTGGTTCTAACACCCCAGTGGGGGCTTGTTTTAAGTTCAGTTGTGCATCTTTGTCAGGAGGGATTGTAGTCATCAAAGATCATTCAACACAAATGCCTATAACCAAACTACATCATAGGGATGATGGTGCCATTGGAGATCTCAGTAGGATAAGAGCACAGATCCTGAGGGAGGAAGGTGAGGGATGAGACTTCGGGGGTAACATACGAGACCTCTCAGCAGGGGGCACCACAGGGAGCCCTTGGGAAGGAAAAGGACATGACCCCATTTGTTTTATAGAGTGTGGTGGGTTGAACTGTGTGCATGAACAATGAATCTTGGACCACTAAAAAAAAATGATAGAAAGTATTAAAAGAAAAAAAAAAGGAGGCACCTGGGTGACTCAGTGTTAAAGCCTCTACCTTCGGCTCAGTTCATGATCTCAGGGTCCTGGGATTGAGCCTCGTGTCCAGCTCTCTGCTCAGCGAGGAGCCTGCTTCCCTGTCTCTCTCTGCCTGCCTCTCTGCCTACTTGTGATCTCTCTCTCTCTCTGTCAAATAAATAAATAAAATCTTAAAAAAAAAAAAAAGACTCTGTATACTGGGAGATTTTTAGCTCTGGATATGAGCCACAAATCCAGAGCAGGGGAAAATCCCACTAGATATTTTGTTACATCTTACATAGATTACCCAGTGTAATTCTCACAAGAATCATCTCTGCTTAAGAGCTAATTAATTATAATCCTCACTAAAACACACAAAAAACAAAATAAAACTCCTAAAAGGTCTCAGGTGCTGCAAACAGAAGGGTCTTAAGATTGGAGAGATGAGGTGGAGCTGGATAGGAGAGCCCATGGGGATGAGTGAAGGAGGCTGTCTATGGTCTGATCAAGATGGCAAATGGAAATGAGCCCTTCCTAAGGCCAGAGTTCAAGAGTATTTTTACACATGAAATACGAGCTTTAGAAATAACTTTCTCTGGATGTATTTCAGACCTAAGACACATACAGATAGAAAGTGAAGGAATGGGAAAGCATTTATCACACAAATGGGAGTGAAAATAAAGCCAGGATAGTTCTACTTGCATTGGAGAAAATAGACTTTAAGACAAAGGCCATAAAAAGAGACAAAGAAGGACACTACAGAATCATAAAGGGAACAATCCAATAAGAAAATTTAACAACTGTAAATTTATACCCAATAAGGAGCATCCAAAGACATAAAATAGGTACTAACAAACATAAAGGACCTAATAAGCAGTAATAATAATGGTAGGAGACTTTAACACCCTACTTATATTAATGGACAGATCATCAACACGGAAAGTCAACAAGAAAACAGTGGCTTTGTATAACACAGTGGAAGATACGGATCTATTCAGAACATTCCCTCCTCAAACAGTGGGATACACACACTGTTCAAGTGCACATGGCACTTTCTCCAGAATAGATCATATATTAGGGCACAAATTGAGTCTTAAATTCAAATAGATTAAGATCATACCACACATCTTTTCTGAGCACAATGCTGCAAAACTAGAAATCAATCACAAGACAATATCTGGAAAGAACACAAATACATGAAGGCTAAAAAATATGCTACTAAACAATGAGGGGGTGGGTCAACCAAAAAAAATCGAGAAGTAAATTATATGCAGAGAAATAACAATGAAAATGCAATAGTCAAAATCTTTGAGAGGCGGCAAAAGCTGTTCTAAGAGGGAAATTTATAGATTTACAAGCCTATCTTAAGAAGCAAGAAAGATCTCAAATAAAGAATCTAACTCTACATTAAAGAAGCAGAAAAAAGAACAAACAAAACCTAGAACCAGTGGAAGGAAAGCAAATTAAGTGTAAACTAAAAAACAAAAAATGATAGAGCAGATCACTGAAACCAGGAGCTAGTTCTTTGAAATGACCAATGAAATTGATAAAACTCTAGCCAGACTTATCAAACAAAACAAAACAGAAGAAAACAAAACAAGGGCGCCTGGGTGGCTCAGTGGGTTAAAGCCTCTGCCTTTGGCTCAGGTTTTGATCTCAGGGTCCTGGGATCGAGCCCCGCATCGGGCTCTCTCTGCTCAGCGGGGAGCCTGCTTCCTCCTCTCTCTGCCTGACTCTCTGCCAACTTGTGATCTCTCTCTCCCTTTCTCTCTCTCTCTCTCTCTCTCTCTCTGTCAAATAAATAAATAAAATCTTTAAAAAAACAAAAACAAAAAAAAACCCCAAAAATAAAGAACAAAAAACCAAGAAACAAACAAAAAACCCAAAACAGAAAGAAACAAGAGAAAAATCAAATAAATAAAATCAGAACAGAAAGAAGAGAAATAAGCTAGACACCACAGAAATACAAAGGATTATAAGAGAATATCATTCAAAATTATATGCCAACAAATTGGACAATCTGGAAAAATGGATAAATCCCTACAAATATGTAACCTACCAAAAGTGAACCAGGAAGAACTAGAAAATTTTAACAGACCAATTACCAGCGATGAAAGTGAATTAGTAATAAACTTCCAGCAAAAAGAAGTCTAGGACCAGATGGCTTCACAGATGAATTCTACCAAACATTTAAAGAAGAGTTAAGGGGCATCCAGGTGGCTCAGTGGGTTAAGCCTCTGCCTTCAGCTCAGGTCATGATCTCAGGGTCTTGGGATCGAGTCCCACATTGGGCTCTCTGCTCAGCAGGGAGCCTGCTTCCCCTTCTCTCTCTGCCTGCCTCTCTCCCTACTTGTGATCTCTCTCTCTCTCTGTCAAATGAATAAATAAAATCTTTTTAAAAATAAATAAATAAAAAATAAAGAAGAGTTAATATTTGTTCCTTTTGAACTATTCCAAAAATAGAAAAGAAAGGAAGGCTTCCACATTCATTCTTTGAGGCCAGAATTACCTTGATGCCAAAACCAGATAAAGATACCACAAAAAAAGAGAACCATAGGCCACTATCTCTGATAAATATACATGCAAAAATTCTCACCACAGTATTAGCAAATTGAATCCAATAATACTTTTTTAAAAAACATCATTCACCATGGTCGAGTGAGATTTATTCCTGGGATGTAAGGGTGGTTCAATATTTGCAAATTAATCAGCATGATACATCACATCAACAAGAAAAAGAATAAAAACTATATGATCATTTCAAGAGATGCAGAAAAAGTCTTTGACAACGTACATTATCCACTGTCCTTTGACAAAGTACAGTATCTATAAAAACTCTCAACAAAGTTCATTTAGAAGGAACATACTTCAACATCATAAAGGTCACATATGGAAATCCCATAGCTAACATCTACTCAATGGTGAATAACTGAGAGCTTTTCCCTAAAGATCAGGAACAAGACAAGATGACTACTCTCACCACTTTTATTCAACATAGTACTAGAGTCCTAGCCACAGCAGTCAAACAAGAAGTAAAAGACAACTAATTTGGTAAGGAAGAAGTAAAACTTTCACTGTCTATAGACAACATAATAAAATATCTAGGAATAAGCTTAATCAATGGGTGTAAGAGCTGTACTCTAAAAACTATAAAACACTGATAAAAGAAATTGAAGATGACACAAACAAATGGAAAGATATTCTATG